>JAAVTH010000760.1:0-44792 GCA_011947325.1 Phytophthora macrochlamydospora | reverse complement strand
AACTGACCGTTGGAGTTTTGAGGGTTATCGCGGAAGGAGTTTGCCCGCTGAAGTTTGAAGTTTTGGAGTTTTGGTTTACTGCGGAAGGAGTTTGCCCGCTAAAGTTTAAAGGTTTACCGCGGAAGGAGTCTGCCCGCGGGAGTCTGAAGGATCGTCGCGGAAGGAGTTTGCCCGCTGGAAATTGGAGTTTGTCGAGGAAGAAGGATTGCCCTCGAAGCGTTTGACGAATGAGTACTACGGGTCCAGAAGAAGAAGAGTTTGTGCGGACGGAGGTAGAGCGCTTGGAGCAGCTCGAACGTGAGCGTGCCGCCAAAGAAGCTGCTGAAGCAAGTGGAGGTCGCAGAACACCACCCGTAGAGACGGTGGAAGGGCGCGAAGCACTCCACAAGGAGGTGATGAAGGAACTCGAGGAAGAAGACGAGTACAAGGACGCGGAAGAAGAAGTGCGTCTCCAGGAGCCGGAACGACGGGAGGGAAGAGTCCTGTTCTGACGGAAGTGAAAGTGAAAACGGAGCCCGAGTCGAGTACGGATGCACCGCCTCGTGGTCAGTCCGAGCGTGTTGGTACGGAACAACGATGGGCGACGGACGACTACGGTGAGTACGGTGGTAATGATAACTACGGTGGCTACGAAGACTACGCGGAGTACGAAGCTATGTACAACCCTCAGCCATATGTGGAGTATGTGAAGGACGAGCCTTCGGAGGTGCAGCAGAAGCGCCCTAGTGGTTTCATTCCAGTCTACACTGGTCGGGAGAAGCGAACGGACCGTCCTCTCCTTGGTTGGTCAATGAATTATGGACGTCCTGGGTACGGAGGTAGCGGGACGACGTCAGGAAGGGGCCTGTCGGGATACCGCCGCCCCCGAAGACGTCGAACATCCCTGTGAAGACGGCTGGAGGTCCGCCGCCAGGAGCAGACCTGCCCATGTCGCTCAAGCCCAGCAAAGGAATTCGAATGAGGGCCATGCAATGAGTTCAAGTGCTGTTCGTGGAGTGTCTAGTGGATGGCAGACGCCACAAGGACGGATGACGATGAGCCAGGCTGCAGCAATGAGCATAAAGAACACTATCGACTTATCGTCAGCTGTCTCTCATGCTATGAAGGCGTTACCGTCCTTCCAGTCGGACACGGCTACAGTGGAAAAAGCTCGTGCCTTCTGGGAGGTCTTTGAGACTCACACAGCTCATTTGCCAGACCAATCACGGTTGTTAGTGTTCCAGAGGAAGATACAAGGTCAAGTGGGGACACGATGGTGGAACAACTCCACCATCAAGACTTTAGAACTCTAAAGGTCCGTTTCCACAATGTCTTCCTGAGTCAGACCGCTGATGAATTATGGGAACGATTGCAGACAACGAAGAGAGAACGCGGCGAATCACTAGAGGGATGGGAGATCGTGTTACAGACCTATGCGACTCGCTCGACTATCCTAGTCCTCAGATGCGGTACCAACTATTCCGTCGTGGATTACGGAACAAGCGACTGCTGGCTACGTTGGATTCGGGACCGGCCCGTGACATTCCTGAAGCGTGCAGTGGCTGCTCGCTAAGGACATGTCCAGACCCATTGAGGAAGACGACGAGTTTGCAGATGAGGAGGTCCCTCGCGGGAAGGGGCTGCCACGAAAACTGGAGTGTCAAGTACGTCAGCAGCGATCGAGGCGCTGGCGCAACAGATGCTGGCGCTCGTACAGAGTCAGCAGAGGATGAACCAAGAGCTCGTGCAGAGCCGTTATCGCGGCCCTCGATCGCCCAGGAATCAAAGTGCTAGTGCAAATGTGTCAGCTGTGACGGCTGGTGGTCAAGGCGGGAGCGGTCGTCCGTCCCAAGGGATCTGCATGGCTCCAGACTCGAGGACACAGGAAGGTGAAGTTGTGTGCGGACGCTGCGGATACGTCGGACACGGTCGCGATACGTGTCGTAGACGGACTATGCAGTGCCATAATTGCCACGAGTACGGTCACGTTACGTACGAGTGTGAAGCTCCTCGCACTGGAGGGAACCGTGGATTCGTACGTGGAGGAGGAAGTCGGAGGAACTGTTTCTTTTGCGGAGCTGATAATCATGTTGTGAGTCAGTGCCCGACTGTGGGTGCTCTCAATAACTTGGCCGTCAGCGTGACGCAAGGACAAACAGCCCCGAGCGTGTGACGGGGACAAGGGGAAGGTACGGAGAGAGCCACTCCTTCCTCTTGTCTAGAGGGTGGCTCAGGAGGCGATCGAGAAGTCGAGGAGAAGAAAGACGGACCGGTTGCCACCGTAGATGTTTGCATTAATGAATTGAGGGAACCTGCTGTGCATACAGATTCCTGGATTACAAAGACCAAGAAAAAGTGGAGTATATTGCGTCAAGTTGATGGAGATGGAGAAGCGAAAAAATCGTTGAAGACTTTGGGGACTCCATGTCCGTAGTGGTGAACCCTGAAGTTTCAGGCAGTAGGAAGCGGCGGATGAGTGCCGCGTGGAAGTATCGGCTGAGATTGTGTCCGAAGAAGTTGAAGAGAAGAGTGGTGAAGAGTGTTTGACGACGTTGAACGAAGTCGCCTGGGTGGCGGTCGGTGTGGAGACGGGAGTCGTTACGACCGTCCCTGTACTGGCGCTTATGAAGGAAGTGGAGCCTGTTGGTGTTGGTGTGATAGTCGATGGCGCCTCGAGTGATTCAACTGCAGAGTTGGTCGAACAAGCCGACATCTTGAATGAAGAAGGTTTTGAAGTGGAAATGATGCTAGAAGAGGAGCGTCCCAAGAAGACGGTCACCTTTGCCGATGGCTGGAGGCGAGAAGACGAACCCGATGAAGAGGAGTCAGACGATGAGCAGTTCGACACCTTTGGGGACAGTATATTTGCTGATTGGACCGAAAATGACACTGTAGCGGCAATAGAAGTAGACGAGATGATCAAGGAGACGAAAGACGAGCCCAAGTACGGACGTCTATTTACCGATGAAGAGTTAGATGCAATGGAAGACTGTGAGCCTGGTCAAGAAGCGTCGGTGCTGGCCGGATCGGAAGTCGTGGCAGAACCTGAAGAATACGAGAAAGAGTTGGAGGATCGTCTGTACCCGCTGGTCGAATCTGAAGTGTTGGAGCGCGTGAAGGCGAATGCTGAAGCTTTGGAAGAGCCCAGTTCCGAGATCTTAGCCGACTATTTAGGTCTCTCAGTCGAGACTTTGGAACGGACGCGTCGAGCGTCTCCGGAGACGGCGAGTTCGCCGGAGTATTGGCAGGACTGGTATGGGGATATGCTGGAGAAGTCTGAAGAAGCTAAGAGAGCTAATCGTGACTTCAAGACCCCAGTAGCTGCTACGGTTCACGGCGTGCGAGTTGTCGGTACGACTGCGGCAGGGGACTCACCTGAACCGAGTCCTGAGGGAGGCAGTTTTAAAGCGTCAAGGACGGATGGGAATGATTCTGCCAGTACGGATGGGATGGCTACTATCGAAGACAGCTCTGGCCTCGAGAACGCTGTCCGCGCGAACATTGGGTGTCCCAATGATGGATCAGTTGCGGAAAAGGCACCAGTTCGCCACGACGAAAGGTTGAACCGCAACATAAAGCGCTGAGAACCGCAGCTCGTCAATCAGTGTATCGACTACTGAAGGAAGCGAAGGACGCCGTCGACCTCGAAAAGAGCCAAAGCAAAGAAGAGAGGGTGGCGAAAGTGCCTCCTTTACAAGACAAAGTGCCAGAGATTGATAGGGAGCGTCTCAGTCACCACGTTCATCAAGTGGTAAAAGAAATCGGCCTGTCTGAAGACCTTTGGGAGTTGTTGGAGGGCTTGGCCGGCTCGTTCCACAAGAGCTGTGCTGCAGATATTTGGAGGACATTGTGTAATCGCACAGGACGGTTGAAGACGCCGAGCGCTAAACGTCGTCATCGCCGCCTTGCAGCACAAAGAGGATGTTTTGATGTGACGTCTCTGTATCGACTGTATGCTATGGTGGTACAAGACATGGAGTTTTATCCTGAGGATGAAGAAGATCTGTCTCACTACGTTGAAGTGGTTAAAAATGAACGGCCTGACCTCACTCCGTTACCAAAGACCGGGTTGGTGGAGGTTGTAACCGTAACTTTACCTAATGGTTTTGGGGTGAGCAATGATGATGGAGCGTACAACACGCCTCAGATTGTCAAAGACGGACGAAGAGTTGTGTGCTCGGTGGGCAATTTTGAAGCTCTTTCGAGTGGGTTCATTGACTGTCTACCTTCACGGATGCTAGCAGACACTGGAGCCACACTGAGTCTAGTGGATCGGCGAGTGTTGAAGCGGCTTGGACGAGCCCGGGAGCCTTTGGAACCATATGAAGGTTTGGTGAAAAGTTCATCAGGACACAAACTGAAAATACGCGGCTGGATAAGACTGTCGTTGCGTCTGGGAAGAATGGACGTTGCCATGAGTGTCCTGGTTGCTGATCAACTACATGTCGACGCGATTCTCGGTGTCGACGCGCTTGGCGCTTTTGGTGCAGTAATCGATGTTCCTGAGCGGAAGATGACGTTAAAAAGTACGGGCGATGTGTTGCCCTTGGGTTTTACTGTCGTGCAGGACTCTTATATGACGGCGATGGCAAAGTCTGTACGACTACCGCCGTGTGGTCAAGCGCTAGTTACGACGAGTGTGATAGGAGATGTGATCAAAGATGCGACCGTCCTCGTGGAAGGATCCTTAGGCTTACCGCCTACGCTCTGTGTAGCGCGATCGCTGTGCACCGTGCAGGACGGTAAAGTGATTGTGGAGATCTGTAATGCGTCGACGGACGAATTGTGGATCCGTCGAGGACGGTAGTTGCCTGTGCCTCCGTGATTCCGGACTCAGCGTTTGAAGTATCAACGAAATGGGGGAAGGGACCGTCCCAGCTGAAGAGGGTGAACGTGAAGGAGAACAAGTAATGTCGACGAAAGAAGAACGAGAGGAGGGTGTCGGTGAGAAGGAAAAATCTTCGAAGCCAGACGTGCCGCCAGACAAGTCGGAGGCTATAAAAGCCGACTTTTCCGAGTCGAAGTTGTCGATGGAGCAGAAGGAGTTGTTCCAGTCCGAATTAAATGACTTTGTGAGCATGTTTGTGGACTCTTCGAAGAAACCTGGACGAACGGACCTGCTGCAGTTTGAAATCGATACTGGGGACAGCCAGCCGATCAAGCAGCAACCGTACCGGGTCTCGCTGGCGGAGGGCGAGGTGATGGAAGCTGAGATCCAACAGTACTTGGAACTCAACTTAATATGTCCCTCGAATAGCCCTTGGGCCAGTCCTGTGCTTATGATTCGGAAACCTGATGGAGGAATTAGGTTCTGCATCGATTACCGCAAGCTGAATGCAGTGACGGTGAAAGACTGCTATCCCATGCCGTTGATCGATGACATTCTGGATGTATTAGGGGATGCTCAATTGTTCTCGACGATAGATATCGCATCAGGCTATTGGAACGTCCCTATGCACCCTGATAGCGTTACTAGGACGGCTTTTACGTGCAAATACGGCCTCTACGAATGGCTAATAATGCCTTTTGGACTTTGCAACGCTGTACCTGCGTTTGAACGACTAATGGAGACAGTATTAGTGGATCTCAAGTGGAGGATCTGCTTGGTCTATCTAGATGACTGCGTGATCTTCAGCCGCGATTTTCCTACGCATCTGGTTCGTGTCCGGCAAGTGCTGACTCGATTCCAACAAGCAGGTTTCAAGCTGAAGATGCGGAAGTGTCATTGGGGACGGAGCCAAGTAGCGTTCCTTGGGCATATCGTCACGCCCACGGGGATCCTACCAAACCCCGAAAAGGTGAAAGCGGTGATGAATGTTCGACGACCAGAAGATGTTCATGGGATTCGTTCGTTTTAGGACTGACTAGCTACTTCAGGAGGTACATTCCTGGATATGCTGCGATTTCAGCGCCTCTGGAGCGATTGAAAGTAAAAGACGCTCCTTTCGAGTGGAATGAAGACTGCGAGAACGCGTTTAGGCAGCTGAAGCGTGCACTCCTGAAGCCACCGATTCTAGTCTACCCTGACGGACGGAAGAGGTTCAAGTTGTTCGTGGATTCGTCACGGTACGCCGTTGGTGCCTGTTTGATGCAAGAGAAGAACGGACGCGACCGTGTCGTGGCATATGCAAGCAAACTTTTGACGGGATCCCAAAAGAACTGGATCAACAAGCAGGACGGGATTTCCGAGATCGAGTGTTGGGGAGTTGTTTGGGCAACAAGGAAGTTTAGGTGTTACCTGGATAAGAGGGAGTTTGATCTCTACACGGACCATCAGGCTCTGACGTGGGTATTCAGCCCGGGGAACCGGACTACGAATGCCAAGCTGGCGCGGTGGGCCATGGAGCTGTCGAATCTCCAGTTCAAGGTTCATCATAAACCTGGAACGTCGATGGGACACGTTGACGGGCTGTCGCGGCTACCAAAGGAGGTTGTGGCGGCGCTGTCGATGCGAGATTTACTGAATCCGGAAGACTCGATCGCTGACGGACTTCCGTCTTCAGTCGGGGAGCAGTGCGAAGGTGTGGACCTGACCTTGAGCGACTTACTGAATCCGGACAGCACGGACGAGCCAAGACTTTCGTCTTCGGTCGAGGATCCGACGGTGATAGCCGACCGCGAAGACTTAGGCGATAGTGATGGTCGTTTTGCTGGAGACGATGAAGTCGATTACGGGGTGAAATAGCTGAGAGGGGCGACCGTGAAGAAATGGCGAATGAAAGAGAAATTGCGAGAGATGATCTCGAAGGTGAAGTAACGGATGGTCGCGTAAGTGACCCTGCTCCCGAACTACTGGATGAAGATGTTGCTGGTCGACCAACTGCTGAAGGTCAGAGATCGTCCATTAACCAGTTTAGACTCGACGCGGAACAATTCGCTCGAGAACAGCAGAGTGTGCCTTGGATCAAGGCGCTGACTGCGTTTCTGTCGGACGGAGCGGTCCCTTTGGATCCGTTCCTACGTGCGAAGGTGGTGCAGATGAAGGACCGTTACCAGGTGAAGAGCGGGATTCTGATGCGGGAAGTGAATTTACCGGCTCGAGTCGGACCTGCTCGGTCCTTGACCGTCCCCGTGATTCCTACTTGCTATATTGAGACCGTGCTACATTACTGTCATGGAGACGTATTGGCCTCGCACTCTGGATTAACGAAAACTTTGGATAAGGTCCGAAGGCATGCCTTTTGGCCTGGTTGGCGTTCTGACGTTGCGGCGTACGTTCGTGAGTGCAATAAGTGTGGTAGTGGAAAAGGTGCTCGACCCTGGAAGGACGGTCGGATGCAGCGAATGCCGGTGTACGACCTTACGGGCCCTTTCTCGCTGGTTGTGGTGGACGCGATTGGTCCGCTACCCGAGACGCACAAGGGAAACAAATACATTTTGGTGTTCGTCGACTATTTTACTCGATGGGCTGAAGCTTTCGCGGTAGCACGAATAGATGCACTGACTTTCGTGGAAGTCATGATGAATGGTTTGGTTGCTCGGCACGGTGTTCCGTCCCGACTTCTAAGTGATAACGGTCGTAACTTTACGGCCGAAATTGCGAAGTCTTTTTATCAGGCGCTGGGGATCAAGAAGCTGTTTGGCACGGCTTATCATCCGCAGACGCAGGGTCTGGTTGAGCGTTTTAATGGCACGTTGATTCGGATGCTGAAGATGCACGTGAGCCACGCACAACGAGATTGGGACGTATATTTGGCACGGGTATTGTTCGCCTACCGAACGTCTTATCACGAGGCGTTAGGTGACACGCCCTTCTTCTCACTGTACGGACGAGATCCTGTTTTGCCGTTGGATGTGGCGTTTTTGAATTTGGGAACTAGCTGGAAGAGTAACCAAGTTGCCCAGTATCACCGCGAATTGTTTCGGTCTTTAAAGGAGTCGCGACACCTCGTAGAACAGCAGCTTGTGAAGGCTCAAGATCCTCATGAGGAACGGTTAAGTGGTCAGGTTGAGGTGCAATACGAAGTTGGCGACCCTGTTTGGGTTTTCCAGATGTTCAGGAACAAGAGAGGGGAATCACGAACGAAGAAGTTGGCGTATCCTTGGCATGGTCCGTACCGTGTCTTGGGTAAAGCTGGAGATAACGTGTACCGGGTAGAGATTCCATCGCATCCGGACAAAGTCGTCCCTATCAACGTGAATAGGCTGAAGAAGTTTCGAGGGCGGTGGACTCGTCCTCTCATGGATGAAGTTCCCGACGGAGTTGACGATAGCAACAGGGACGGACCTCTCGAGGTGTCCGACCTTCCCTCTTCGAGTTTTGTGGAACGGCTGACTATCGGTCAGGACGACACGGCGTTCACAAGCGTTGATACACCGCTTTTGGAGGTTGTCTCGAAACGAGTAGTGAATGGCGGGATCGAGTACTTGGCGTTGGCAGCCAATTACGAGACGTTTTGGTTGTCAAGGGCTGCACTTTGGCCCCAATATGGGCATTTAGTCACGGCTTTCGAACAAGCCGAGAGGAAGAAAAGGGCTGCCAGAATTGCGCCGGAGTCGACGGTTAGAGGAAGGGAATGCCGACGTTGACGATGACGATCTGCTCATGGCTTAGTCTTGAAAGAGGATGAGAGCCATCCGTGAGTCACGAGGAACGGTTGTTTGGCTATGCTTTACTATGGAACTCACGGTGGAACGGTTGACAAGCAGTGCATAAATTTTTATGTTTTTGTCGTTATTATTGGGAGCACGCCAATGGAGAAGTGAAAGACGACGCTACTTGGACTTCTTTGGCGACTTCGCGCCGATAGCGTCTTTCTTGAGTGGTTTGGTCGGAATGGAGGCGTCGTTGGGTCCTCCCTTGGACGTATTGCTGTCAGTCTTGGTGCCCTGGCCGCGATCACCTTTGACGGAGGTTTCTCGGCTGCGGAATCGGTTGAAGTGACGATGGCACTAGCCTTTGGGCCAACTTTGTCCTCGAAGTCCTTGGCGTTGCCTGGCGGAAGCGCAGTGAACCTCTCGTCGTCATCCTCGAAGTCGGAGTAGTCCTCGCGCTGGTCCTTGTCGGGATCGTACGCCTTCTCCTCCTTGGGGACCAAGTACGTTCCAGCGACGAGCTCGGCAGAGATGCGATCACGGTGGACGAGGAGGTCCTTGTTGACAAGGAATTTCTTCCAGAGGCCCTTGGACTTGTTGCCGACCCAGTTGGGATTAGGTGCTGGTTCCCCGTTGGTGACGTCGATGGCAATACGTGCCAGGGCCGGAGTCGTGAGGCGGAGGTGAGGCTTACGGGTGGGGTCGATGGCCTCAGTCTCCTCCAAGAGCTGGGTGATCGAGTCGTATCCATCTTCGTCTACGGTGAACGGGTCCAGTGCGCGCTCAATGGCACGGTTGTATCGGGGACGGTCGGTGCGATACAGGACGGCCAAATCCGTCTGCATCCGAGCAGTGGAGCCGGCCTTAATCTTTGCAGAAGCTGCGTGCGTGGCGGGCTTGCCTCCAAGCCACATCAGCATGTCGTGGGACGTGTTCTCGAAGCGTTCAAGAAATCCATAGTACCCGAACGTCATGATGGTTTTGCTGATCAGTTCGAGCCGAGCTTGAATGGCAGTGGCCTTGCGCTTGCGGCGAGCACCTGGATTATCCGTTGGAGCATACAGAGCGCATGTGAAATAGATGGCACGGAAACGCATGAATGAACGCCAGTGGGCGAGGTGCAGATCGGAGTATTGGTCGGGGTCGTACCAAGCGCTGGCCAACCCAAGGGTAGGCAAGACGGAACGGAGCCTTCCCTTCAGTAGCCGCGTCGTTGAGGATCTTCTCGATATCATTCCGAACGGTGGCCGGGCAAGCGTCGGGAAGCACGAGCGTGTACGCTTCTTCGTCCTCACTGTCTCCGTCTTCCCAGGTAGTGATAGCGTTGGCAGCAACTCGAGGTTTCTTGGCGGGAGGAGCTTTCGCGGCTACGGCCTTAGGCGCTGACCGCTTGCCCGACTTGGATGGAACGACGAAATCGAGCGCGGCTGGCTTGGTCGTCTGCATGGCGGCGGGTGGAGGAAGTAGAGTGACCGTCTTGCTGAGTACGGCCGGAGCCGTCCCGTTGTCAGCTAAGAGGGCCAACGCCAAATCGTCCACCGCGTCGAAGTTCACAGAGGCGTCATTGCCGTAGAGCCCCTCTCGGAATTTGGAGTAGAACTCGACTTGGGCGTGCAGCTCAGGCTCAGCGTTCTTGCCTTTCTTGGCGAGGCGGGCCCGGAGGCGCTTGGACGCTTCTCCGGTGACTTCGCTGGCCTTGACCATGTCGGTTTGGTGCGGTTCTTTGTTGGCTTGAAAGCTGGAATGGGGTGCGCCAACTGCCACTAGGATCGAGAGATGGAAGTGACCAGGACGCAGATGACTAATAGCTGTTGATTGACGGGACGAGGTTGGTGACGGTTGAAGTATGACGAGTAGAAGGTCAACTAGGAAGGAAAATGCTGGATATTAACGAGCCTTCATCTTGGACGGTTGATGGGGACGGATGGGGACGGTTCTATTGCGTTAAACCAAGAAGTCCACCGAGGCGAGGAGCGGCTCTCATTTCGAGATCTGCAACATGGACGACGCTTTGGATTTGGCGAAATGGTGCTTGCGGTGGGCGAATGTTGCTGGGGACGCGTGTTGGTCCGTCTTGGCGAACTACTGGCCGTGCATCCTCTGTTCTGTTGGCGGTGCCATCTTCTGGATCATCGTCCAGCCGATTGCTAGTGTCGTGGGACGGTTGAACAGCGTCGTATTCGAATTTGTGAGCAAGTGGGCAGAGCTGGGAAAGACTTGTTTCCGTCGCTACCGCCGCTACGTGAGCAGCGAGAAGGTGCTGAGCAAGCCACCTGCCGAACGTCGTTGGAAGACGTACGAAGCGCTGTTCTGCACGCCTATTGTGATCCTACGTGCTCGTGGCGAGCACGAATCTGGCCTGGGACGCCTACTCTTCAAGTGGTTGGAGGCATTTCACGCGCTATACGTCGTGTTCTTGCCCGACGTCTTTGAGTTGGGGTGTCGCTCGACTTTGAAGTATTGGATCGGTTCAAAGCAAGAGTGCGGAAGGTCTTTCAACCGTGCGTGTTGCGTTTTCCGTGGAGTGTGGGCAGTGATATCCTTGCTTGCCTACGCGATATTCTACCTGTTAGTGTTCACCTACGAGATTTGGGAATGGGTTTGCTTCGGCCCGATTGGCATCAGTTTCTTGCTGATATCGACAAACTATCTACTTGCTGAAGGTGACGTCAGTGACAAGGACGGTTTGGCGGCGAACGTCCTGGTGCTGAAGATCAGTGGTGGAGTGGTGGCGATCGCCGTGGTGAGTCACGCCCACCGCTGGTTCGTTGCTACCTCGCTGGGTCGGTCACCGTGGAAAATGACGACTGACCGGTATGAGCGGTGGCTACAGGACCTGGAAGAACAGGAGCAAGCAAGACGGTTAAGTGAAGCATTCTGGAAGCAGGACGGCTGCGTGGGTCCGAAACCTCGAGTGCTGACGAGGAGTGAACGCCTAGTGCAGAGGAAGGCGAGGATGGCGGAGCTGGAAGCAGCTAGAGCAGAATCCGAACGTGCTGATCGCGAAGCAGCGTTGCGAGCGGCCACAGCTCGACGAGGACGTCGAGTCTCAGTCGGGGAGCATGTCACGAGTAGGGACGGAGGACACCGTCTCGGTCACGGTCCGACCGTGAGTAGGTCGTCTACCAGCGAACAACTTCTCGAAGAGCAGCTGTGGGAGGATGAGCTGGGGCAGGCGTCGTTCGTCTAGCTGGCCTGCCAAGAGTCAGCTAGCACCGAAGAGTCGCGTGTTCTGTACGGAGGAGCGTGGCTGAAGGATGGAAGCGGTGACGACTCCAACGATATGGCGGCGAGGACGGAAGGCATGAAGGCGGCGTGGCCCAAGATCAGCAAAGCAAGGTGTGTGTGATGCGAAGGGGTGAAGCGAAGCCAAGTGGAGTGTTCTACGGACGAAGAGCTGTAGAGCAGAGAGAGTGAAGGTCCGGCGAAGGAGATACGCAGGTTAGTTAGCCCCAGTCGTGAATTTACCGAGGCTGCAGCAAAGCTAAAGTTCTTTGCATCTTTAAGCTTTCCTGCTAACTTACTTTCTAGACGAGCATCCTCACGAACCGTCCTACGCCTACAAGCAGCGCTGACCGTCCCGCCCCGGAGGCTCGCGACACCGGGGCGACCAAGATGGTGGACAACCAAATTAAGCTGTGGATCCGACAGGACGGCAAAATCCTTGAGAGATTGGGTTAATCCCCATAAAATCTTGAAGAGGTTGGGCGGCGAAAAGCACCACCAGGAAGATTACTGGTTGACAATGGCAACATCTCTCCAAATCACTGAGAATTTGTATACTACAAGTTGAAGTTCGTCCTATCGGATCTGCTGTGCTTCATGTAATCCGTGGCGCCTCGAATGTTACGCTCAGCCTCCCTCACTAGGACTTTCAGCACAGTTAGACAGACCTACTTCGGACCAGCCATGCACACGTTCTACCTCCTGCTACTTGTCGCGACTGCGATGTTTGCAATCTTTGCGAGCGAGGTTGAAGGCGTGAGGTCTTTAGTTGACGCTGACGATGACGATGGCACCGACCATGAGAGGATTCTGATCCGCACCAAGAAGCTGAAGGCAACCCGGAAGCAGAACGAGCAAGTCAAGCGCTTGATCAGGAACGCCATTGACCACGACAGTATTCTCGAATGGATGGGGGCCACGCCACAGATTATCAATGGCGTCAAAGTCTTTTCGATACACGACCCGATCGTCCAAAGGTTTAATAAGCTGCGCGTGTGGGTGAAGAAGAACCGCCCGGCAGACTACTAAGTGGACTTGGACACACTCCACAGCAATACAAACTCATGGGCGAAGCTAAGCATCGATTTGATTTGCGAATATCATCACGCGCTGGTGACTGAGAGCCTACAGGCACAGCAAATCTTGGTCGTCTTGAAGCCTGCCTTCGACCAATGGAACTGCAACGGATCACCCTGCTTGGTGTCGGTTGCTAGACGATCCAGCATCGTCATGACTGGCTGCTACTTGCCCAAACGCGATGCAAAGCAAGTTCACGGATACAGTGCAGCTAGAACAATCCTCCATCCGTGCAGAACGAGATGTCATGAGCGCGTGGCGATTGCCAATTATTCTCGAGTCGACCGTGCATGGACTCGCCCTTCGCACAACACAGTAGAGCCATGTTTTTCGTTGCATTTAATATTTATTCACTGCCGACTTCTTCACCCGCATAAATACAATCAACCTGCGCGCTGTTCCTTCCAGCACTAACTCTCCGAAAGCGACCACCAGTCCGAATCGCGAGTGCATCCACGAAGGTGGATCTCGTCTCGAGCGATGTCCAGGCCGTTGTTCTTCAGGATATCCTGGACACAGGGTCCACAGACCGGGATCTTCTTCTCGAGGATGGCCGTTCCTTTGAGAGGTCTGTAGGTGCACACAGTCTTCTTGACGTAGCAGCGAGCGCACACGACGTTGTCACACACTCTGCACGCTTTCTTCTTGCCCATGAGACCGAAGCCCTTAGTACATACGCTGCAGTGGCTCGACCCTTTCGTAGACGTCGAGCTCTTTCGTCGGACGAACGTGTGCGAGTCAAAGCTGGTGGTGCTGCTACTGGTGGACGAGTTGTCCGTGTCCGTGCACTTCTTGCGGAGAGCCCATACCAGCTTCTTCATCTCGGCGCATTCGATGAGCTGCGAGAATGACAGCCACTGGTTGGCCATCGAGTTCATGGAGATGGCCGAGAGCACTGTGTCTTCCTCTTGGAAGTCAAAGAACCCGTGCACGTAGATCTCGACGCTGTTGGGGGCGCGTTGTCGATAGAGCGAGCACACCGACAGATTCCCACGTTCGACATCTGCATCCTGGAAAGGCGATAGTTGAGGGAACCCTACCGAGTGTGCGATGTGATAGCCGATCGACTCCCCGTCCGTGGTGGTGGCGATCCCCGAGGCCTCGACACAAATGTAGTCTCTCGATTCAGGCACCGCGTACAGCCGCCAGGTGACATTTACGTGGCGGTAGGGCTCGTCCATCGAAGGGTGAACGACCCCATGCAGCACCTTGGCGTCGACGATCCCGTCCTGCACAAACTTGGACTTGACCTTCATGTCGACATCGTTGGCGGCCGCGACGGCGTACATGACGTCGTCCAGATTACCGTGGATGGTCCCGAACAGGATCAACGACGGCACCGTAGGCTCGTTGGCGTCCCGGTCAGTCTTCCTCCTGCTACGCAACGTGTGGACCCGAATGTTGTCCTTCCGTCGCAGTTCTCGCCATTCGCGCGGTGTCCTGCCGGTCTTGCGCACACCTTCGGACATTTCGAGGTAGTCGTCGATATTGCCGAGCACGAAGTCGTTGGCTAAGCGCTGCAGCTCGGTCGACTCGTTGTCGTTGATGGTCAACGGTGGCAGCGCATCCACCAGCGCCCGGACAGGCTTCATGCTGGATAAGCTTCCGTGGTGTCAGTCCAAATCGCAAATGACGGCGTGCAGTTCCACCGGACCAAGCGATGCGCTCGACCTGCCTGTCTCCTTGCGACTACCAACCAGATGGGGAGGTCCAGCATTCCTTAGGCCAATGGCACAAACTGCATGACGCAAAGTCCAGAAAGCGTGGTGACTCGGACCAATGGTTCTTGAGGGGCCATCGGTGTGCAACTTCGTTCGCGTGCTCTGGCAAGAAGCTGCAGCTGCACCACTTGCACGCAGAGTCACAAAGTCTGCCCCCTGGCCATAAAGGGGAGCTCACAACAAGCAGAGACGTAAGGCAAACGTGTAGATACGTCGTTGGCATTGTCGATTATGGTACTGCCGCAGAAGATGTGTCCTCGCTTGAGGTGGCTTGTAGTGAGAAGTTATAACGTGCACTTCGGCACGACGTCGTGAGTCACGTCACCGGGGTCGTCGTCCTGCGGCTGCGGGTCTGCAGTTGCCGCCGGACCCTGCAGTTCGCGGATCTCGTCCTTGGCAATGGCCAGCGCGTCGCTGCTCGACACGTCGCGGATGCACACGGTGCAGAACGTGCGCTTCTTGTCCAGCACGGTGCGGCGGTCCGGTGCCAGCACGCACACGAGCTTCTTGACGCTGCAGCTCGAGCAGACTCCGCGACTGCAGATCTTGCACGTGCGCCGCAGCGAGAAGCCGAAGCTTCGTGTGCACACGCTGCATTTGCCAGAGTTGTTGCTGGTCGTCGAGCTGCGGTCCGTCTCCATCGGCTCGATAGCCATGGGCCCGCTGACCGGCAGGCCCGAGTTCTTGCGCATTCGCCACACGAGCTTCTTCATCTCGGAGCACTCGACGTACCTGGAGAAGCTCAGCCACTGCGTGGCCACCGCGTTCATGGACAGCGTGTTGAGCAGTTCGTTGCTGTCGCTGCGGAAGTCAAAGAACCCGCGAGCGTAGCACTCGACTGTGTCCGTCGTCTGCTGCCGGAACAGACAGCACACCGACATGTTGGCTCGCTCTACGCCCAACTTATCGAAGCTCGGGATCTGCGAGAAGGCCACCGAGTGCGAGATGCTGTAGCCCACCCGTTCTCCCTGATCGCTCTGCACGACACCGGTCGTGTCGAGACACACGTAGTCCCGCGCGTTGTGCAGTCTCCACTTGACCCCGACGTGGCGGAACGGCTGGTCCTCGCTGGGAGCGACGATGGACTGCACCACTTTGCTGTCCAGGACGCCGTCCTGCAGACACTTGGACGTGAGCTTCATCTGCTCGTCGGTGGCCGCGGCGGCGACGAACATGACGTCGTCCAGTTTGCCCACCACCGTGCCCAACAGCAGCAGCGACGGGATGCAGGGCAGCGTGCCGGCCGTGGCCCGCTCCTTGTAGACTTTGATGCCGTCTTTGCGGCGCAGTTCCTTCCACCGTCGCGCGTCGGCGTGGCCGTCGGGAGACACCAGCAGCGCGTTGTAGCTCTCGATGTTGTGTGTGACCAGCGTGGCGGCCAGTTCTTGCAGGGAGGCAGCGTCCTGCTGCTCCAGCCGAAGCTGCGGGACGCAGTGCGCCAGCTCCGCCGTCTTCATGGCCTCGATGCGCAGCTTCGCCTTCCAATCCCAGAGTGACCTGCAAGGATACGAAGCGGAGACCGTCGCGCAAGACCGGGGCGCCGGGAACGCCACGCACTTTGCGCGTCACCCCATCCCGACTCGAAGTTCGAAAGCGTCCAAATCAGAAGCGGCCGGGCTTTCTAAGCTTCCTGAACAAGGTGAATGCCAAGCACAAGAGCAAGCAGCAGTGCGGCTAGATGACGATGAAGGTGCTCACGGACCGGTGTGAGCCCTTGCGCATGCGGGTCGGCTGCTCTATTTTCGAGCGGTGGCTTTCGATTTTCGAAGGTCGCACCGAAAGGCAACTTGCCAAAAGTGCTAGGAGGGATCGCTCTTCCGACGGTCGTATATGACATTGTTGTTCCTGCGCGGGAAGCGCGTGCGAAGCCACCACTCGCTGGAAGAAGCTGAGGTCGACATGAAGGTGATCTAATGTACTTACGATACTCTACGACACTCTAATCCAATGGCTCAGTAGTAGGCTGCGGCTCGATTGCCGGCGTTCAGGATCTCTTCTCGCGCAATGCGCGTGGCGTCCATTCGCAGCACATCGGTGATGCACTGCACGCAGAAGACGCGCTTCTTCTCGACGACCGTCACCCGGTTGGGCGCGAGCTTGACGATCGTCTTGATGACCGAGCACCGCGAGCACACCTGGTCGCAGCAGCACTTGCAGCACTTCCGACTCGTCCCCAGGAAGCCGAAGCTTTTGGTGCAGATCTTGCACTGGCCGGGAGTGCCCATGGGGATCGGTGCCCAAGGTTTGGCTTCGTCGGGCGTCAGTGACATGATGGACTCGCGGTTGATGCTCTTGTGCATCGTCCACAGCAGCTTCTTGACGTGGGCGCACTCCATCTTGCGCGTGAAGGCCAGCCACTGCGTGGCCACGACGTTGAGGACCGGTCGCTCATGAGGAACTTGTTCCGGGCCTTGTTCAGGTCGTAGAAGCCCCGCGCGTAGATGTTGACCGTCCCCGGAGTGCGCTCCACGTACATGGAGCAGACCGACATGTTGGTGCGCGCCACGTCGTACGAGCCGAAGTTCGGGAGCTGCTCGAAGCCGACCGAGTGCATGAGGTGGTAGCCGATGCGTTCGCCGTCGGTGGCGGTGGCGATGCCCGTGGCATCGATGAAGACGTGGTCCCGCGTCATCGGGTCCGTGAACATGCTCCACTTGACGCTCAGGTGGCCGAACGGGTCGGTCATGGTAGGGTCGGCCACCACGGTCAGCACCTTGCAGTCCACGGAGCCGTCGCGGACGATCGCTGACCGAATGCGCATCGATTCGGTCGTTGGGGCCACCACCGCGTACATGACATCCTCGAGCGTGCCGACGGCATTGCCCAACAGTAGTAGTGACGGGATCTCTAACGGCTCGCCTTTGGTGGCGCGTTCCCTGTAGACCCGCGTGTCTTCCTTCTTGCGCACCTCCTTCCAGCGGTTCCGGTCGGCGGGCGAACCGTTCTTGGCCAGCTCGAGCGTGTTGAACTGGTCGACGTTGTGCACGACCAAGTTCTCGGCCAACCGGCGCAGATTGGCCTTGTCGTCGTCCGACAGCTGTAGCTGATGCAGCAAGTGCGAGAAGCGCTGGGTCGGCATGGCGTCCACGTCTCCGCTAGCCGTCGAGTTGCGTAGTGGCCGCGCCTTAGCTGTTTCCACTCAGCAGAAAGCCGACACCAGCGTTCAGCTAGACACCCACGCTGAACTGTGTCGCCGCTTTTTCTGGAGGAAACCTCATGGCTGCTTCGGTGGCGTGGTGTGTGGACAGCGTTTCACACGAGAGGAGGTCGCTGCCATCACAAGAAGGCATTGGCGATGGCCTCCAAAGCACCTAACCAAGCTGTCTACACGACGTCTGCGGCAAAGCTCTCTAGCAGGACAGGCAGGCGTTGCCAACATGGCAAACAGCTCCAACCGAAGGGATCTGGTCTTCAATGGAGACCAGCATGTCTTTGCCGCCACGTGAGACTCGCCACGGAGTGCTTGACAGCCTCACGACTGCAATGCACCGCAGAAGACGAGACGTTACCGCGTAACCATCCAAGGCGAGACTCCGAACGTCTTGCTGCCGCGCTCCAATGCGGCTCTGGGCTCTGAGGAAGACGTTGCGACTGTCGTCGAGGACACTTGGATCGGGTTCTACTTTTTGTCCCTGACCAATCACAGAACGCGACAAAAAATGCAAGTAGAACGTATCGGTCTGACTTGATGAACCGACTTTATGATTGATATTGGCAACACCAAGTGATCTCAAGAGAAAGCTAGCCGGCATTTAGGCGCATCGAGCCGGAGCTGACTGCGATCTTCGCGCCTTTGTATGTCTTGTGCGCCGAGCTGGATCTCTTGAACGGTAACTTTGCGAGCACCATCTGCAGACCGAGTGCATTCGACGCTGAAGCTCGATCAGACGAGAAGGAGAGTCTCCTGCTATCTCCCTTCTTGGACGTGACCGTGCTACTGTTTTCTGGGCCTTGTGGCGCACGTTCTGTACCAGGCAGGCCACGACCAGCACCCGGTTGAAGATGCCCTGCACGAACTCCCAGGACACACTTGTATAGTTCTCGAAAATCATGAACGGGATCTCGTGCACGACGAGCAGCGAGTACAAGACAAGCTCGAATTTGCGTTGCTCTCGCACTTGGCGGAAGCTGCTGGAGAGCGACAGGTAGTAGAAGCGGAAGATCAGCACGAAGATGAGCGACGTCGACTCCAAAATGTTGCCAAAGAGCGACAGCACGTCGCTCGAGAAGACATTGGCGATCTCCAGTATCGTGCCGATCACTTCGAGCCACCCCAGCACGATGAGGAACTCAGCGCCGTGCGTGAACCAGACGATGGACCGGACCTTCATCTTGCGGTTCACTGCGCGGCCGATGATGGTGATCTGGACAATGAACGTCAGCTCCAAACACGTCTCGGAAATATCGTTCATCTCCTTGATCATCTTTCGGTCCTCGTGGAAGTAAACCTGCACCGCAAAGCTGAGGAACGAGGCCAAAAGCAGCATCCGCACGCGGAACTCGCGCCGCCGGGAGTAGTAGATGTTGAGGATGTACTGGAACGTCCATGCGTCGAGCACGAGAATCACGGGGATAAACAGCGTCCGGGACCATTCGTCCATGCCGCTCTGGGTAATCGTCATCGTTTTGCTGTTGAGCGCAAGCTGCAATTGAAATGGCGGCTTGGTGAGAGCTAAATGTCCCCAGAAATGCTGCCTTATCCTTTGAAGTCGCAGCCATGAATAGAGAGAAAGACATGTATTGATAACCGACGTCCTAAGGCAACTCATCCGTCTTTATTCGTCCATGGTGGTCCGCACGGTCGAGGTCGAGAACGTTGCTGCGGAGTAGGACGAGCGGTGGCCGATGATTTCCTCGCGGACGATAAGTGCGGCATCCCTTTGGCGCTTTCGGCGACGCATTGCGCGCAGAAGATGAGCTTTTGTCGTTGACCTTGCTGAGGTGATGAGTGGACACGACGCACACTTGTTTCTTGACACTGCAGCGCTTACAGACCCACTCGTTACAGCACGCGCACAGTCTCGGGGTGGTGCGCAGGAACCCTCCGAAACCGCGGTCGCAAACTCGGCAGCGAGTGCCGGCCTGCATTTTCGGCTTGGCCTGCGGACGGACCGATGGGATACCGCCAGACGACGTTGAACTCGAGGACTGACTGCTGCTGGCGAACGAGTCGCGACCCGTTCGGATGCGGATCCACCACACGAGCTTCTTCATCTGCGCGCACTCAACAAAGCGAGCCATCGCCAGCCACTGCATCGAGATGGTGTGCAGCGAGATGTTGTTGAGCATGTCGTTGCTGCTGTGGAAGTCAAAGTACCCGCGCGAATAGCACTCGACCAGGGTGGTCGACTTCTGCCGGAAGAAGCTGCAGACCGACATGTTGGCGCGCTCGACGCCGTAATTCCGGAAGACTGGCAGCACTCCGAATTCAAGCGAGTGGATGAGGTGGAAGCCCACCAGCTCGCCGTCGTCGTTGGGAATCATCCCTGTAGCTTCGATGCACGTGTAATCTCGCGGCTCCGACGCGGTGTAGTATCGCCACGTGACATTGAGTGTGTGAAAGGGGTCGTCGGACGACGGACCTTCCACCAAGGCTAGCACTCGGCTGTTGACAACGCCGTCCTGCACGAACTTGGCTCGAGACCGCATTGCGTCCGAACTCGCGGCGATCGACACGTACATGACGTCGTTCAGACTACCCACCACGGTGCCAAGCAGCAACAGAGACGGCATCCCGGACTGCTCCGGATTGGTGATCCCTGCTCGCATGCAAGCTTCACTACTTCCGCTGGGCATATGACTCTGTGACTGATGCTCCTTGAACACCCGAATTGCTTCCTTCCGCTGCACCTCTCGCCATATTCGCGTGTCTGGGAATCCGTCCTTGGTCAAGCGAAGCTCCTTCTGCTGACTCAAGTTGGTCTCCAGTAAATTGGACGCGACTTCCACGATCGCTTTCATGTCCAAACTCGACAGCACAAGCTTCGGCAGCGACTGCGCCATCATGTCGTCCTTGGACATGGTCGGCGGCGACGACGACTCTGGAATCGTTGCTTGCTTGGGCGATTCAAGTTTTGAGCTCTCGGTGCCTGAACGCCAGGTCTTCTCAACTTGAAAAGCTCTCGTGTATTTCCCTGGGGGTGCTCGGCCCAGATCACAAGCGGTCATTAGCTTCGAGAGCCACAGAACTCAAATGACAGACACATTCCGAGAAGACTCGTGAGTTGAAACCCACCTGTCGCCACAAACCTGAACACCACGCGGTCAATTCGAGTCGAGTCGAGCGAGTCGTTGCAAACTCAGGCAAGTCAGCAAATGCAGTCTCGGCAGCGCCCGCGACAATGGTTAAGGTAGGCCGCGGATCTGAGACTCTTTGGCGTGACTCGCCACAGTGACAACGACTTGCCTGTTTGTTCCCGGGCACTCTTATTCGCGCTTGCCACGCGGGACTCGCCACATTAGTCTGGTATCTGAATTTCCACCTGCCAATGCAGAGCCGTGGCAAGCAAAAGTATCTTTCTGGCTATCGTGTTTACTAGCAAACAAGTTGACGCAGCCAATACTTGACTGATTAGCATCGCCACGCAGCCAGCCACTCGAGCTGTTGCCGCCTGTAGTGACTAGCAGCACGATTCCGCTGCACCAGACGCGTTTGTTTTCCCTGGGGTGGGGTGGGTTCATTCTCGCCAGCGGCGTTGAGTCAGAAAGTGGTTCGCTTCAGGCGTCGACAGTCCCGGTCGCGCATCGACTCCTCTTTCGAAAGAGAGGGATGAGAGCTCGATACAAATGTGAACCGCGCCTAAGCTCAAGCAATTACACCGTCATGAGCATGGGGAGCGTCAGGCCCCCTTGATTCATAGCATTATCCACCGACTCGATGCTGCCTCGGACCGAAGACTGCCATCGTCCGCGAATTACCAGTACTGCTGGCTTTGCGCGGCTGCCACAAAATCGTCACGCGCCACGGCACCAGCTTCGCTGCGCATGGCGTCAGCAACACACTGCTTACAGAACGTCTTTTTCCGTTCGATAGCAGCTTGTCGTCGTCGAGAAAAGAGCACCAACGACTCCTTGACACCGCAGCGAGAGCAAATGTCTTCGTCGCAAGCTTGGCAGAGTCGTCGGGAAGCTCCTAGGAACCGGAAGCTCTTGCAGCACAATTTGCATCGAGAAGCCGGCACTCGTGGCGGCTCCGGGGTCTCGGTAGCAACTCGATCGAGTTGTTGGAGCTCGAAGTCGAACTCGACACCGTGTTGGCTCGCGATGGGACGTAGTTGTTGCTGCCGTCTCCACTGTCGCTCTCGCTGCCATCGGAACTGCTGATTCCTTTGCCGCAGTTCAGTAGCCGAGCGAGCTTCATGCTCTGCGCATACGGCACTAACTTCGTACACGACAGCCACTGGGACGCAACCGTGTGTAGGGAGATGGAGTTGAGCATGGCGTTCTTGGTGTTGAAGTCGTAGAAGCCTCGCGCGTAGCATTCCACGTGGGTCGCTGTCCGCTGACGGAAGATCCAGCACACCGACATGTTGACTCGGGCGACGTCCTTGTGCTCGAACGTCGGTAGTGCATCGAACCCGACCGAGTGTATCAAGTGGTAGGCCACGCGTTCCCCATGAGCCGTATTACCCCACCCAGCAACGTCCAAACACACGTAGTCTCGGGGTTCCGACAACGCAAAGTATCGCCACGTGACGTTAACGAAGTGCATCGGGGCGGCCATGGTGGGCTCGACGATCCGAGCGAGCACTTTGCAGTCGACCGTCCCGTCCTCTGTGAACTTGGCCTTGGTCTTCATCGACTCGGTCGTCGACGCTGCTGACGCGTAGAGGACGTCGTCCAAGTTGCCTTTGACCGTCCCCATGAGCAGAAGCGAAGGTGGCGGTTGCGTCGTTCTTCCAATCGCATTGCCCGTCGCTGCTTGCGAGTTAAGCTGTCGCTGCTGTTGGCGAGTTCCCTCCTTGTACACCTGAACTTGATCTCGCTTTTGAATCGACGCCCACGACCGGGAGTCTGGATGACCGTCAGGGGTGACGGCGAGAGCGCTGTACTGTTCCAAGTTCTGCTGCAGCAGTGTGCCAGCCAACTCCCGCATCATCTCCTCGTCGCGACGCTCGAGTTCCAGTGTCGGCATCGCGACGCCCTTGTTGGTGGGCATTTCGTCGTTGCCTGGAATTTTGACTGTGAAGAGCTGGGGCTCAACAAATGGCGCCCCGACGGTGACTAGTGCTGGACTAAAGCGCTTCTTCTAACGCGTGAGGTAGAGGACTCGTTAGTAAATGAAGCCGAAGCAGACGCGTGGCGTTTTGAAGAGGGTGCAGTGCTCTGCTTGTCGTCTGGAATGCGCACTGGGCATAAACTTCGCCAAAAACCCGAACGTATCTACCGGCAGTCGGAGCTCGATGACGGTCACCATCGCAACGGTGAGAGTTCGGTACGATCTCTACAGCCGGAGAAGTTGAACGCATGAAATGCTGCCGGTTGTACTTGAGAGAGCAAGTGACTGCCATGCGTCAAGTCCAATATGCTGGCGAAGGTCGTTTTTAAAAAAACTCTTATTTTCATTAACCTTTCTAAAAGAAGGTTAATGACACTGCGGTCAGAAAAAGGGCATTCGTTTACATTTCCACCATTTCCCCTGAGGCTGGTCATGGCTTCCTCTGCTTCCGTCGACTCGTCCCTGCCCCTGCAGCGCTGGAGATCCTCCCGGACATCATGGTAAGGCAGATACGCGTCTTCTCTTTCGTTTGGCACCTTTGTCATCTCCATACGCCTACTGTGTCGTGAGAAAACCAATTTTCAGTGGAGCCGCCCCCTAACTAGAGTGTTTGTTGTTTGTTTCGTCACAACAGGCGGCCATTGGCCAGACGCCCATGGTGCGTATCAACAGCATCGATAGGAAGGCTCATCTGCAGTGCGACCTGCTCGCCAAGTGCGAGTTCTTCAACGCCGGCGGCTCGGTACGTGCAGATTTACCCATTTCATGATACATTTTACCCATTTATGCACTGACACGTATTTTCCAGGTGAAAGACCGTATTGGCAAGCGCATGGTGGAAGACGCCGAGGCTGCAGGACGCATCAAGCCTGGAGACACACTCATCGAACCCACGTCCGGCAACACGGGTACGCATTGAGATTTTATTTTAACGTTGTAGATTTTGTATTAACATTTTTTGTTTACTGTGAAAATAGGTATCGGTTTGGCTCTTGCTGCTGCTATCAAGGGCTACCGCTGCATCATCACACTGCCAGGTGCGTGTATTTATTGTAAACGGAATTTTGTTTTACATCTCATTATATTATTATTATTTAGAGAAGATGAGTTTGGAAAAAGTAAATGTGTTGAAGGCTCTGGGAGCCGAGATCATCCGCACGCCCACTGAAGCCGCATGGGACTCGCCGGAGAGCCACATCGGAATCGCCAAGCGGCTGCAAGCAGAGCTGCCGAACGCTCACATTCTGGACCAGTACGCCAACCCGTCCAATCCGTTAGCACACTATGAAGGAACAGCCGAGGAGATCTTAGACCAGTGCGACGGCAAAGTCGACATGGTAGTTATGGGCGTTGGTACTGGTGGCACCATCTCGGGTGTGGCCAAAAGCTCAAAGAGAAATGCCCCGACGTGATTGTGGTGGGCGTGGACCCGGAGGGATCGATTCTGGCCCAGCCAGAGGCGCTGAACGACAAGAACCGCTTGAAGCCGTACAAGGTCGAGGGCATCGGCTACGACTTCATTCCCGATGTGCTTGACCGCAATCTTGTCGACGTCTGGGAGAAGACGAACGACCAGGAGTCGTTCATTATGGCGCGTCGTCTGATTCGTGAGGAAGGTCTGTTGTGCGGTGGGTCCAGTGGATCTGTGATGGCTGCAGCCGTGCGTGCAGCCTCGACACTGAAAGCAGGTCAACGCTGTGTCGTGATCCTTCCGGACTCGACCCGCAACTACATGTCCAAATTCCTCAACGACTCGTGGATGTACGCCAACGAGTTTGTAGAGAGCACGTTGCATACGCGCGAGAACTACTCGACGTTCCGCAAGGACGCAGCCACTTGGTGGTCGGAGCAGTCCGTGTCCGTGTTGGAACTGCCGCACCCGTCGACAGTGCCTCCCCACCTGTCGTGTGATGCTGCCATTGAGACGATGGAGCGTCACGGATACGACCAACTCCCCGTAGTGAAGGAGTGCGGCACCGTGCAAGGTGTCGTGACTATCGGCAACCTGCTGTCGAAACTGTCCTCGGGGCGTGTGAAGCGCACGGACCCCGTCTCAGCTGTCACCTTTGGCAACTTTAGCAGCGTCACGCACGAGAGCTCGCTGGCGCAGCTCGCGGCGATCTTCGACAAGGACTACTTTGCGATCGTCACGTCTCCGGATGGGAAGATCGCAGGCTTGGCGACCCGGATCGATCTGCTCAACTACATCACCAGCAGCCACCGTGACTAGGAAAGGATCCGGTGTGTCCTTGATGGTCAAATGGAGCATTTGGAGCTTACGAATTCATATCTTATTGCTGCCTGTGCTCGGTCACTGCCACAGTTGCAGTGTTTTTCTTGTTTAGAGCCTTCCACCTGGTTCCTGTACCACGTAGTGGATTTTTGAAAAGGAACTGCTGGGCAACATTTGACCATCACTAAGATATTTTATTGCAGTCCCCGCGGATATTTCCTGTACGCCTGGTTCATGGGTCCTAGCTATCTGTACGACCACAAGAATGCACGACACTGTAGTTGCGTAGTTGCGTAGCTTCATATTACGTCCCCTTGGTGGAGACAAGTAACCACGTTATGAGAATTGCTTGCTGCAGCTACCTCCATTCAAGCTTCCGAGTTGTCGGTCGGAAGGGCTCACTTTGCATTTTGCTAGCTGACCAGCACGTCGTTTGCCAACATCGCTACGGAAATGAAAATCACGTTGCTGTCAATCTTCGCTGTGGCGGTTGCTATTCGAACGGCGGCGGGACTGAGTATTCCGGACCCGAACGATGGTCATCGAGCGTCGATCATCCAAGCCAAGGCCCAGCTAATCCGGAACGTCGATCGGACCTATTCCGTCGGAGAGCAGACTTTCGTATTAAACCCTGGGCCTGACGTGTCTCCATCGTCGATGCTGTACTTCGAACACCTCGTCAAGCAGGCTACTGCACTCACCGCCACCACCAACTACAACGCGTCCAAGATCCGAGACCTGGTGCAGGACCACCTCCCAATGTCAACCGAAGAGGAATTTCGACAAGTGTATGAAGACTTGGCGGCCGCGGGTATGATGTCGGTGCCATCCACTTTCGACTCAAGCGACGAGAATTTTGGCGCGATGCGACTCGGAGTCCTCGGCTACAACCTCAAGCTGGTGGATCGTGGGAATACACCGAGTACTTGCGAGATCTCCCGCCGTTTTTGTTGACGGATGTCTGTGCTGACGCAACTATACCAAGCACTGTGCAACACCATAAGCTGTTTGTCGCGGACTTCTCGGACTACGGAGAGCTCACGGACGAAGCTGTTAAGGAAGTCAAGTACCTGCCGAGCGTTGTCGGATTCTTCTGCTACAATGACAACAAGCGGATGCTGCTGCCGCTGGCGATCTCCATTGTCGACACTGGACTGACATACACCAAAGCTGACTCGCCAGGTGAGTGGCAGTTGGCCAAGATGGCATTTCACGCCACGGAGATGAACTTCCAGCAGATGCGGCACTTTGTCGAGACCCACTTGGTCTCCGTTCCCGTTCAAGTCGAGATGATCCGCAGCATGTCCGAAGACCACCCAGTCTATGCGTTGCTCGACTACCACTTCTTTGCGAATTTCGGGATGGAATACTTCGCCAGGAAGGAGCTGCTGAGTACCGGAACTCCTTACGATAAAGTCACGGGCTACGGAGCCACGGGATCTCTCCGAGCTGTCATGCGAGAATTCGACACGACCTCCGTGACGTTAGATCTTCCGACAGACCTGGCCGCTCGTGGCATGCGATTTCTACCCGACCATCGCCTCAACCGCTACGGCACCAAATACTACAACATCATCAAGACGTTCGTGGAGAAGTACGTTCGTGTTTACTACCCAAACGAATCCTCCATCAAGAGTGACAGTGAATTGCAGACGTGGGCTGCAAGGAGCTCGCAGATCGACCACATCCACGGCTTTCCGTCGTCTTTTGGAGGCTTCGACGACCTCAGTCGGGTGTTGACGCACTATATTTTCCAGAACGCCGTCAAGCACCACTTCATGAACGGACAAGCGTCATGGCACAGCACCGCCGCCCCGTTCAACGCTCCAGCGCTCTACAACAAGCCATTGCCGACTAGAAAAGATGCCAACGTGAATCCATTCGACTACGTCATGGCCAACGAGACGTTTCCAGAGATGGTCTACTTGTACGCGTGGTTCACTCGGCAAGTGGCGGTGAATGTGTCGGCCTTGCACTTTTATGAAGTGGAGCCTTTTACGAGGGAAACAAGACTTGAGGAACCGATTCGTCAGTTCCGAGAGAGCATGCAGGACATGGAAGTGTTCGTGCAGTTCGCTGAGCAGCGACAATCTTTTCGAGCGACATTTTCAAGCCATCCTCATTACCGTTCTACTCGTTCATTTAAAAGAGCTTGTAGAGACCCTTAAGATACTAATAACCGAACTCCGAGACGTGTATTGAGTTGCATCTTTCCACTGCGCTTGTCGGTGACACCAACTCGACCATTTCGACAGCATTTCTTGGCGTATTGGACTTGACTCCAGCATGCCTGTCACTAGTATAGAGACCCCTGATGATTGTCACCAACGGTATGGATCGACGATAACTTGACTTGGTTCGAGGTTGCCGAAACACAGTCGATGGCCGCAAGTATGGCAGTGGCGATGACCAGCAGGATGCAGCACACACATGGCTGGACCACATTCGAGGAAGTTTGTCCGGAAGGCTTAAAGCAAGTTGCAGCATGAAGCGCAAGTGGCACCGCCTCTGCCGAGTGTATAGTTCAAAAGAGGAGTACCAGTAAGCTTAGCGCGACAGATTTCTTTGCGGCGCACCATGCATGACCGACTGTAGTGTAGTGTGATCTCCTTAGTCACCCGAGTGGTACTGCTTCACCGCTGACGCAGTTTGTGGAATCTCTCGACAACCGGGTCATGCTTCGGAAGACGTGGATGTCATTGATAACCTGGGACTGGGCCACCATTCTATGAAGAAGCGTGTTGTAGTTCTCGCCCGCCCTGATCATGAACTTCACTTGCTCGTCCGTCAAAAGGTTGATTATCATGGTGCTGAGGTAACCCTGCCTCGTCAGTGGCATTAACGCCGCCGCCGCCAGTGTCAACAACCCTCTGAGACCTCATGCCAGTGAGGGATTGCCCGATGCTCTGACATATTCGACCTTGTTCGACGTAGCCGAAGCACCGTTGAAGGTCGCAAGGACCGCAGTCGCGACAAGCAGTAGGAGGTAGCACATACGCATGGCTGGTGTGTTCGAGCTTCGAAACCAGTTGAGAAATGAGGCCGATGGAGCAACAGATCCCGACACTTTGCATCTCGCGAAAGCCGAATCACAGCTAGCACGACCTCCTGCGATTGGAAAGGTAGATTAGAGACTGCTTGCCAAGTGTCTATGCCAGTCTTACGCAAGACCACGTCTTGACATGATCACGCGCTCAGATCCCAACACTACTCATCAAAACTGATCACCCATGTGTCATTCCTCAACGTGCGTCAGGATCAGCTCAAGACGCGCTCGCGCTTCTGGGGTATAACGCACAGTGGCTGGTCATGAATATCGAGCAGATACAGCATTTCTTCGACACATCCGTTCCCGTACAAGTCGAGATAGTCAGCAGCATGTCCGAAGACCACCCAGTCTATGCGTTGCTCGACTACCACTTCTTTGCGAATTTCGGGATGGAATACTTCGCCAGGAAGGAGCTGCTGAGTACCGGAACTCCTTACGATAAAGTCACGGGCTACGGAGCCACGGGATCTCTCCGAGCTGTCATGCGAGAATTCGACACGACCTCCGTGACGTTAGATCTTCCGACAGACCTGGCCGCTCGTGGCATGCGATTTCTACCCGACCATCGCCTCAACCGCTACGGCACCAAATACTACAACATCATCAAGACGTTCGTGGAGGAGTACGTTCGTGTTTACTACCCAAACGAATCCTCCATCAAGAGTGACAGTGAACTGCAGACGTGGGCTGCAAGGAGCTCGCAGATCGACCACATCCACGGCTTTCCGTCGTCTTTTGGAGGCTTCGACGACCTCAGTCAGGTGTTACAACACTTGAGGAACAAGGCGGCAGCTCCGAGAAAACATGCAGGGCATGGATATGTTTGCCAAATTGTCAATTTTGCCACAGAGCGCCAAGCTGCTAGCTGTTGACACCATCACGACTGCAAAGAGGTCTAAGAACCGTTGTTGACACCGAGAACGTTGACTCGGACGACGATGACGACAGCGAGGAGAGGGGAATAGGTGCTGTCTTGAAGAACTCCTTAGCCAATATTAAAGCGGCTAAGGCGGCCAAGAACCTGGTAGACTTGAAGCAAATTGAGAACTGGAAGTGATAGAGGTTTTGGGACTTCCGCAGATTGCGGGTTTCAGGCGCGGATTACATAGTAGAATGATCTACTCAAGCCACAGATCCCGATAGCTTTCCTTGTACGCGGGGTCCCATCTCGAGTCGGTCTCTTGTATGTCGTAAACTCCTTGTCTTGCACTTTCAGTCACGAGTTTTTGTTGCGATTATTTTCCTACGAATACAAACAACCGATTTGTTTTCTCATGTGCACTACAATGATGATCGTCTTAGTCTTCGCTTTCGTACGTGAGTTCTTCTCGTGCAATCGCCAACGTATCGCTCTTCGTAGTGTCCTCTACGCATCGCCGGCAGAAAGCTCGTTTCTTTCTCAGAACCGTACGCCCGTCGGGTGCTGCCACACAAACCCGTTTCTTGGAGATACATCGCGGACACACGGCCATCCTGCAGCTATTGCACGTCTCTCGGTTTGTGCCGAGGAACCCAAAGCTATGGAAACACAATGCACACGCTCCAGGTCGAGTCGACAGTAGCGGCTGGATCGGCTGAGCCTTCGGACTTGGAAGTGATTCTGAACTCGAACTCGTACTGGAACTTGACGCACTGTGCTCCATTTCGAAGCTGTTTTTCTGCACCTTCCAGGCGAGCTTCTTCATGCGGCCGCACTCGATCTTGCGTCCAAACGAGAGCCACTGCGAGGCCAACGTCTGCAGCGCTAAGCTGTTAAGCACTTCATTCTTTGTCGGGAAGCCAAAGAACCCTCGCACGTAGCATTCCACCGTCGTCGGGGTCTTCTGACGATACAATGAACACACGGACATATTCCCGCGAACGACTCCGTGGGCTTTGAAGCTCGGGATCTCTGCGAACCCGACGGAGTGCGATAAGTTGTATCCGATGCGTCCACGGTCGCTGGTGTTCAGTATCCCGGTCGAGTCCAATGACACGTAGTCACGTCCGCTGTAAAGTCTCCACGTGATGCCGACATGGCGAAAGGGGTCGTCCACTGAGGCCTCAGCCAGCTCGAAAAGGATCCTACAGTCCAAAAGCCCGTCGTGCACGCACGTCGACTTGATCTTCATCGCAGCGTCGGTTGTTGCAACGACCCCGTACATGACGTCTTCCACAGTGCCCTCCACAGTGCCCAACAGCAACAACGACGGTGTGAACGGAGCCTCGTCATTGTTCGACGTCGCTCGCTCTCGGTAGATCCGTAGATTGTCTTTCCGTCGCATCTCCTTCCAATGGCCTTGTGACGAGTCTGGGAAGCCTTCCTTCGTCACCAACAGCGTGTTGGATTGCCCTAAATTGTGCGTCACGAGGGACGAGGCCAAACCTCGCAGCATGTCTTGATCTGCATGGGAGACTGCGAGTTCCGGCAGTAACCTCGACAAACTGGATGACGACCTTCGCTTCATCACGTGGCGGGTATTCTTACAATGATGGTCCTTGTGCATTTTCCGCTGCATGGAAACTTCGACAGGCGTGTAACGGATCAACGAATGCGTCTGACCATCGGAGACTCGCTCCGCTCAACATCCAGCGCCTCGACTTTGGTGGCACGTAAAAGTTGAGAGGCTTCACTGTACAGATGAACAGGAATTCGTATGCGCCACACGACCCAGTCCCTAACGTCGGTCGGCCTGTCAGCAGATAACATTCGACTCGAGGCAGCTTTTTCCGACACCTTCACGGTTGAAATAACTTATGTGCTTTAGCCCTTTCTTTCCTGATTACAGGGAATATTCTATGGGATCGCTCACTCTCCGCATGCCAAGTTCGTCTCTGGCAATGGCCGTGGCGTCGCTCTGCACAACTTCGTGAATGCACAGTGAGCAAAAGTCCGTTTCTTCTCGAGCACCGAGCATTGGTCAGGTGCCACCGCGCACACCACTTTCTTGACGCAGCAACGGGAACAGACAGCGCGATTGCAGCTCTTGCACGTCTTCTTCCTTCCTGGTAGAAAGCTGAAGCTCTTGTTGCAGACTTTGCACGTCGAGTCGGTGGGTTTCTGCTTGGGTCTGACCGGAGGGAACTCGAGCTCCGAGTCGCCGCTGATCTTGCGCAACCGCCACGCGAGCTTCTTCATCTGAGCGCACTCCATGCTGCGAGAGAAAGACATCCACTGGGTAGCGATGGTCTGCAGTGACGAGATGACATGGCTTTGAGCATTGGTCGAGAGGTCGAAGAAGCCCCTCGTGTAGCACTCGACCGTGTTGTTAGTCTTCTGACGGTAGAGCGAGCACACCGACATGTTTCCTCGCACGATGTTGAGGTCGACGAACGACGGGAACTGCGGGAATCCGACCGAGTGCGATACATTGTAGCCGACTCGTTCACCCCAGGAGGTGACCACCATCCCGGCCGTGTCGAGAGTCACGTAGTCTCGGTCTTCGTACAGCCGCCACTGAATGCTGACGCTGTGGAACGGGTCGTCCACTGTGGGCACCTCGAGCTCGTCGAGCACTTTGGAGTCGATGACGCCGTCCCGAATGCAGGACGACTTGATCTTGAGCGATTCGTCCGTCGGAGCTACCACCCCGTACATGATGTCGTCGAGTTTGCCGACGACCGACCCCAACAGCAGCAGCGATGGGATCGTCGGTAGAGTGTTGCTCTCTGCATTCTGCCGTTCCCGGTAGATGCGAATGCCTTCGACTTTGCGGGTCGAGACCCACCGCCGGGTGTCTGGGTGGCCGTCTTTGGTCAAGCACAAGCTGTTGTACTGCTCGAGGTTGTGAGTGACGAGGGTGGTCGCGAGTTCGCTAAGCAAAGCTTGGTCTGCATCGGGGATCAGCAGCGCTGGCAGGATCTTGGAGATGGTTGACGTCTTCGGCATTGGACGCAAGTTCAGCAGTGAGCGAAGATCACGATGAGGTTGACCAGGTGCTTGCGTTCGGCCACGAAAGAGGTGGGTGAAAGGCACCGTCGCCACTCTCTGGCTTCGCTAAGCGGTCAATTTTGCAGCCTCGCGATCCAGAGGAGACCTGGACGCATGTACTGGTACCGGGAAAGGCTCAGGGGAGCATGAACATGACAATGACTTCGGACCGAAGTCTTCGGTGGGAATGGTTTCATCGGATGAATCGGCAGCATCTTGGCGATCGTATCGTCTGAACCAGAACACCTAGCAAAACAAGTCGCTCGGTGAGGGCGCAAAGCATCGATGGTGATGCAATGCTTCACTTGGCCTGCTCTTTCGGTTCCAACGTGGGTTTCGCTTGCTGCAGCTGATGGATAAAAGCCAAGCAGCTCTATTAGCTCAACGACGTCGTAACGTACGAAAACAATCGCTCCATGCCTCGCTTTCAATCGACTGGCAACAACTGAATTGGTGACTCGAAAACGACATCACCGGCAATGTTGTCGCCAAGACATCACACTGTGTAGCACTTCAAGGTGTTCTACCAACAAGACCGCTACGGAAGACCGAAAAATGTTCAACCAGGTCGTTTTGGCAGATTGCCCGAACTGGTTCTTGGAGAGTGGTGATCATAGGCCACCGGTCCGTCTAGGATCCCTTCCCAGTCCTGTGCGATGATCCTCATACTACGTAGTATTTAACTGCCAAACGCCAGGCGCTCAACTCATAAGATGCTACGAAAAACAATGGAGAAAAATGCAGCAAGCGGTGCGCTGCTCACTTGGTAGTGGAGCAGCTCGCAGCTTGAGGAGAAACGGAGACAGCCAGCGGCTTCTCCCATGCAGACAGAAGATAAAGGAGTCAAAAATGTCGTGGACGCACACAACACACGGTCAGGTCCGCTAGTTAGCTCGTACGGACGCGGGCCGCGTCGGCCATGCCCTTCCAGTCCGTCTCGCAGATCTTGACGAGGGACACCACGCAGCCAAAGAAGATGCCGACAGTGAGCCCAAGCCACATCCCTTCGACGCCCAAGTCCATGCGGAACGCAAAGTATACACCGGCGGGCAGTCCGATGACAAAGTAGGCAAACAAATTGATGTACGCGCCCAACATGAGCCGCCCCGTGCCTCGGAAAACGCCCTGCATGACGGCATTCAAGGCGTCACACATCTGGTACGGCATGAGGAACAGCAGCGCGTGACCGGCCAACGAAATGGACGTGGCGTCGTTGATGAAGATCTCGGGGATGTAGTAGCGCGTGGCGATGATAAGGACAGCCAAAACTGCAGACACGGACACAGACAGGAGCATCCCGAGTGTCGACGCCAACTTGGCGTGGTGCGGCTGGTTACTACCCGAGTAATTGCCCACGAGAACGTTGGCTGCAACGGAGATACCGAGGAAGAAGTTGAAGGCGATCGTCGACACGTTCACCAAGACGGAGTGGACGCTGATCGCCACGACGCTGTTGGGCAGCCACCCGACGATAGCCGCCATGATCTCGAACGACCACCACTCGAGTAACATCATAAACATGCCAGGGATGCCCAGCGTCAAGAACGAGCCCAAGTAGTTGACGGCTTCCTTGGGCTGCCATCCAGACCACCATTCGGCTGGGATCTGAGGGTTCCGGATGTAGTACGGGATCAAACACAACGGGAGGATGATCTCGGACAGCAGACGCGCGATCGCTGCGCCGTCGAAGCCCAGCGACGTGTAGAAGACCAAGTACGCACCCAAACCAGCGTTCACGAGGTTACTAAGCACAGCGATATACACCATGGGCATGACAATGTTCTGAGCTTGCATGACCTTCTTGAGCATCTCGTACAGATACAAGAACGGGATGCCTGGCAGCAAAATGCGACTGAATCGTCCAGCAAACGCCACCACCTCGGCCGGCTGACCGAGCAGCAGCAAACAAGCCTCCGTGTACCAATTCACGAGGAACACAGGGATCATGGCAATCGCTAGTACGATGAGTCCGCTCTGAAGGTAAATGCCGAGCTTCTTGGGCTTGCCAGCGCCGTACGCTTGAGAACACAACGTATCCATTGCCGTTGCCAGGCCAAAGCCCACGCCGATCGCTGTCAAATTCATGCACATGGTCGAGAGCGCCACTCCGTCTAAATACTGCTTGGTCAAGGGCGAGTCCATGTGCCCCACTAATGTCATACTGACCAGTTCGGGGAAAAACTCCAACACGTACGTAAAGATCACAGGATACGAGAGCTTGACCAGTTTCCGTAGCTCTGTCTTGATCTCAGGCCTTGTGTCATGTTCATCAAGGTCTTCTAGTAAGATCCCCGACTCGATATCCGTCTCCACGTCATACGTAGACTGAAGCAACGGCGCTTCCTCTCCAGCTACGTGCTTCTTGATCGGTTTGTGCACTACTACAGGCCATTCATCCTCCGGAAGCGACAGCGATCGCACTGCGATGGCTACAGCATTCGACGGACTGTCTGACGAACTATATGAACTCGTCGACGTCTCGGAATCCTCTCCAGACTCCTCCGACAGTTTGTTGTGTCTTGTATTGGTCTTCCCACGGTGTATTTGCTTGCGGTTCTTTGCCGATCCTCGTGGACTGAGCAGTTCGTGGCTTTCAAGCTGCCACTTTTCGACATTGGATTTCCACGAGGTGGCGCTCGAGTCGTCGGCTGGCGGCTCCGATTTCACGGATTTCAACGTGCCGTAGCCGCCGAAAGCTCGGTGGGTGTTGGTCATGTTGCTCTTCTTCTTGAGCTTGGCGTCGGGGATCGTCAACGGCTGCAATTTGAGCTTCCTGGAAGCCTTGACCACCTTCCCGTCTCGACGAGACTTGTCGGTGCCGTCGGCCGTTGGTTTGGCGGTCCGACGCTTCGATGCGGGGCGACTATGGTTTCGTATTAAGCCGCTGGAATTATCGCCACCAGAGCTCTCTCCGCTGGCGCTGGCGTCGTCCTCGGCGGCCATTATCATCCCCATCGTCCTCTGCGTCTCTGCTGGAGGGGTCGACAGTTGGGATCTGGAGCGGCTGGCCGTTCACGACTTTGGAGAGTTTTAAAGCTTCGCGGCCTGGGAAGAAACGCCTAGATGGCAAGTCCGCGGCGGGGTTCGTATAAGTTGGGATAAGCTAAAAAGTGACGCCGAGCGAGTCATAATGCACAGAAAGAAAGGTTAGTTTTACTAGTTCGGTCTCCGATAGATACCAAGAGCAAGTATAACGTGGTACGTACTCGACGTCGAGGGTGGTCCAAGTGACGCAGGCGGCAAATTTCGCCATACAGCGGGGGTGTCGAGACGATGAGAGCGAGCTCGCAGCGAGGCGAGACGAGAGCGAAGGCGGTTGCAAAATCTTCCTGCAACAACGGAGTCACTCCAAGGCGTTGGGTGGGTAGCTGACAAGTCCGAAAGAGACTTTAGGCGGTGGGTCGAGAGGCGGCAGACCGCTCGAAAAAGACTTGAGAAGAAGTGCTGTGAGTGCTGGAGCTTCGATTCCGAAATGATGCGACTCGACCGAGACCATGCAGCGACCGCCTGGTTTTAACTGGGTGGGGGCTCTACGGATGTCTCTTCTATAAATTCAATCCGGTAATTTGTTTTCATAACGTGCATTTACTGGATTTGGGTAGGTTGTGGAAAAAGGTAAAGTATTTGATATTGCAGGGAGTCTAAAATTCTGCAGGTTTACCACGCGCGGATGGCGGGGATGCGCTGCGTTGTAGCGTCCGCCCTGCGAAAGATACTTGGCCCAAACGTCTCGACGCACGAGACGGCCACCACTTTGGAGCGGTCTTGGCCGTCGAGGACCGTCACTCTACGAGGTCTCGGCCGAGTTTTGGCCTCGCATCTGCTGGATTCGCGCGATTAGCGTACGCGTGCATCTCGCTTGCCCCAGGGTAACGTAAGCGACAACGCGCAGTGTCTCTGCGCGAACTGGCTCAAGCCTTGCGCTGCACGAAGGCACATTTTTCATCGCATCGAGTCCCGCGTTGCAGCAATTGCCACAGCAAGAGAATCGCATTGAAAACTGGAGCAACCGATTAAATACTACGTGTAGTAGTAGTATAAATACATCTGACAAACTGTGCTAGGTTCTGTCCTCAAACTGTGGTGGCGATTCGATCGCTGCAGCACGCCAGCAACGGCATAAAACGCTAAAGCGTCTTCAAGTAGAGACTCCATAGTTCAGTGAATACTGTACAATAGTGGCGACAGGCGCAATCGTTGTTGTAAAACTACGACAGACGGATTGCCCAACGACGCTTTTTACGGATAGCAGGAAAAAAATGTACACAAATTTGTACAGAGAACAACTTTTGTGGTAACTATTTGTCTGACGTGGCACTCGCGATTTCTCCATGGTGCTCTCTCGCTGGTTGCTGCTGGGCTGCTTGCTGACCGCCTCGGCGGTTGCCGTACAGGACTTCGACTTTGCCGACCTGGGGAAGTACGTGGCTCCCTGCAACAGCTTCACGTGCGAAGCTGGTGAGAAACCTGCCCCTAAAAAGTACGGTATCTTTTATCGTATTTTATATCGTTTTCCTGATCGCGTTCTTACTGTATTTCTTTAGGGACTTTGTGTTTACAGCGAACGGATGCGGCACAGCCGACATGCCAATCGCTGCCAGGGCGGACTTTGAAGAGTGCTGCAACTGGCACGACGCGGTGCGATGGCTACAACTTGATGCCGATATGTCATATTTATTTATTATTTATTAACATGCTTTTCGTCTGTAGTGCTACAGTGTCTGTGGCATGGACAAAGCCAAGTGCGAGAAGCGGCTCCGCAAATGTCTGAACGCCAAATGCAAGGCTCTCTGGGACGACAGCCAGCGCGAGCAGTGCCAATCCACTGCGCAACTTTTCTCCATCGGTGCCAATGTAAGATACTTTTATGAGTTATTTAAACTTTTTATTATTTTTCTTTAACCTTTTCTGATTGAATTGTTTAGATGATTGCGTGTCCGGCGTATCAAGACTCTCAAAAGGAAGCCTGCGAGTGTGTGCCCAAGCACGAACTCGCGGGCGCCAACCGTGATCGGTTGGTGCACTTTTGAAAGAGAATGGGGCTCCTGAAGACGATTTGGAGGTGGACGCGATCGACGATCTGCTGGAGAAATACTACGGAGACGAACCCAAAATGTTCATGAGGCTGCTGAAGAAGTATCCGTCGGCGGTCAAGAACGACCCGAACAAAAAGAACTTCATGGACGAGCTCGCGAAATCTGGCGGCGGCGGTGCAAAGGCCAACCCTGTGGCGGATAAGAAGAAGCGGCGTAAGGCCGTCGAAAAGACGTTCCTGTCGACGAGCACGAGGAGCTCTAGAGGCTTCATCAGGTCCGCTTTACCGAAAGATAATCCACCGTCCTTGGATTAACTCGAGATTCGTTTATTTGACGCAGCAATCAATGCAAGGAGAAACTAACAGATAGCGGGGCGCTTGGGCGCCACAAGGTCCGACGCGAGTTTGGCCAGCGCTTCCATTGTGGCGTAGTCCTTGGTGGAGATGTTGTTGTGCGGCACTCCGTCAGCTGCACACAGCGAGGCCACCACTTCACCGTTGGCTCCGTGCACCGGGAAACCCGCATAGAACTTGACGCCGAGGTCCTTGACGCACGGCATCTGCGAGAAGCGCATATCCCGCATGGGGTTCTTTAGGATCAGCGGCTTCTCGGCGTACACAGCGTGGATACACACGTTGTTGGTACGTGGCATCGTGAAGGCCTTTTCCGGCAGATTGTACGTGCCGATGGCGTGGAAATTCTCGTCGTCGACCACCGACACGAAGCCGATGGGGCAGTTCAACCGCTTGGCCGCCACCTGCGCCACCAGATCCAACGCTGCGTGGTCGTACTCTGGCTGAAGCACCCCCATCTGCTCAATGGCCTTCAGCCGGTTCGTCTCCTTCTTCGGAGCCGGCATCGGTGGCATCGGATGGTCTTCTGCCTTGGTCTTCTTGGCGTTGAACTCGAACACGTAGTCGCGCTCTTCCAGATCCGCGACGGTGCATTGGTCCAAACTGCTGTAGCGGTCCTTCATGACACGAAGACTCTGACTCAAGTAGTTTTCAATGTCCCGTGTGACCTGCTGCGTCTTGGTGACGTTTTTGCGGCGCTTGTTCCTGAACGTACGCGACTTGACTCGTTTCGCTGCGGGGCTTACAAACTCGTATTCATGCTCAGTAGCCACAGGTTTGACGAGGTGGCCAAGGAAGTCCAAAGCCTGCGAGTTTTGCTTCGGGTCGTCCGAGTACAGCTGCTCCGTGAGTTCTTCAACGGAACTCGAGTCCGACGTCATGGAAGCAGTGTCTCCGTCGTCCATCATTGCGTCCAAGTGATACTTGTCGTCGTTGTACCAGAGAGCGTCATCTACAGCAACAACTGCGGGCCCCAACGCTTCCAGCAAGTCCTCGTCATCGAAGACGCACGAGTCCACACGGTGTACACACTGCAAGCAGCAGCGGTTGCGACGGAGTTCACCCACACGCGCCTCGACTTCATACAGCTGCGAACACTCACCACATACCATGTGACCGCACAAGTGGCAGAAGAAGTCGCGACGGAAGAAGTGGAAGCGCTTAGAACAAATCGAGCACGACTTCTCGAGCGCCGGGTCTTCATACGCTGTCGGGAAGTAGATGAACGTCTGAAATCCAAAGCGACGACGACGCACGACGCGTTCAAACTGCTGCAGCGACTTCGTCAGCACGTTCAGTACGTGTTTCGCCTCGGGGTTCATGATACTCTCGCGACGACGAGCGAGCTCGGAGGCGTTCGGCGTCATGAAGCTCGACATGGAGCTGAACGAAGACGTCGGACCGGTCTCCATGCTGGGCTTCGTGTCCTCTCCAAACTGCGTCGGTGGTGTCGGAGACGCATACCCATGAGCGAAGATACGTGTGACGTTGGTGTTGCTGCCCGCAAAGGCCTGATTGTTGTGCGTGCTTTGGATGTGGAAGCCCACAGAAAGATGGTCCAGTTCGTTGCGAAGAGCAGTGCGATCTGTGTTCGGAATCAACTGGTCGTGGAGTTCTTTGGGCAGCGTCTTCATGATGTGAACGGCTCGGTCTTCACCTGGATACTGTTGCGTAAATGTGGAGAAGCAAAGCTTCTGAGTACGCTTGTGCTTGCCTCCCAACTCGATCGGGATCTTCGGACGGAGAGTTGCAACGCTAACACCGATTAGCGCTTGCTCGGGAGACTCCTCCTCCTTCTCCATCTCGTACCGGGACGCCACCATCGACTGGCGACGCAAGTCGGACGATAGGATTCGTCTTTGACTAAAGAGCACGTCTCCTTTCTTGAACTTCTTGCCCACCAGTGCCTTCATCGTGGACTCGTACACGTTGGACTCGTGTGTGATCAAGACGTTGAGTACCTCGTTCAAATGGCACCTTAGCTCCGCCTTGGCGACCACCGCGTGGGCAATATCTCGGTCTTCATCGACAGCATCCTCGCCAGACCCCGTGGCCAATTCAAACACGTCTACGCCTTGCCGACGGTGGCCTTGCTTCCAGCGACGCCCGTAGGTGTCCCGCGCGACTGCGGCGTTCAGTTTCGGGACCGTGGCGACGATGTCGTCGCAGATTTCTTGGTCCGACATGACCAACTTCTCTCGGCCATTGGGTGCCGTCACCACCAACCCTGCCGGGGCCGATCCGTAGTAGTTGGAGTACTCGCTTGTGCCGTGGTGCGAGCTCATGACGATGTCTTAGAAGAGGTGTGTTCGAGGAATTCAGGAGATATCTCGACCCCTCGGAAGCGTCGGAAAACGAAAGCGACCACGACCACCACGCCGCAAATTGCGAAGTGAAAGGTGGTGCCTCGCTGAAAAGCGAAGGAGCGGCACCGGTGTGGGGTGGAGGTGATGCAAGGGCGCGCCATTGACACGTCACAGTCACATGGGGACCAGATACCTCGCATGATACCCCCGTTTAAGTAAATGATGCTGTTTGGATAGTCGCCACCGGATGGAGTGCCGAAGGATACGAAAGGAGACCACCACAACGAAGGAGAGATGTTGTGGCTGGACTATGAGCACTGGCGACGCTATCCGAAGACTCGGTCTCACCTTTTCGTGACCTGAACTTAAACAGGAGTACCTGGAAAGTCCATTCAAAAGTCACTTCATGCGTCACTGCGAGTGCAAAGTTTGGGCTGCTGTCTCGACTCGAACGAAAGCTTTTGAGAGGCATCGGTGGCAAATATGGTAATCATCAACACGTTCGCTGCTCCATTGCCAGCCTTGGCGATCAAGATTACCAGTGCTTTGCCACACGAAATGACCATTGGAATGTGTTTGAGCTTCGCTAGACGGCGCAGTTCAACCATGTCGGGTGTCCCCTTACGTGACGGCAAAAAGTGCTGGCAGTGCATTGTAATGGCGTTGCTCACGATGCTGAACCCACCACCATCAGCGCTGGCGTGTTCATTCTGGTCCCCACGTTGTCGACCGTGGTGGCAGTGTCGACATGACTGGTGCTCCATTCCTTTTCGCTGTCGAGAGCTCGCGCTTCAACGGCAAGTAAAAAACTGGTGGACGCTGATGGTGCTGTCGGTGCGTGTGCTACCGGTGGAACGGCACTTGTCGTGCAACAGTACGTCAGTCCCTCTCGATCACACAAGTGTGTCTGCTAGCGGACCCCAATCGGCTGGACAAATTGACGAGACACAAGTTTCGCTTCTTCTAGCAAATGCAGCTTTGTGATCTTATAGCAAAGCAACATTGAGTTATCACGGAAAGCACTGCTCGATTTGTCTCGTGGGGTTGCACAGTCAATGGAAACGTCACGTGCGGCTCGTCAAGAGCTTAGTTGGGCATGAGTCGTAGACGAGCGCGATCCTTCGGCGCTAGGAGATCCGAGGCCAGCTTGGCCAGCGTCTCCATCGTGGCGTAGTCTTTGGTCGAAATGTTGTTGTGTGCGACTCCGTCCGCTGCACAGAGCGACCCCACCACCTCGCCGCTCGGGGCTCGCAGTGGGAAACCGGCGTAGAACTTGACGCCGAGGTCGTCCACACACGGCATCTGCGCAAAGCGCATGTCTCGCTGCGGGTTCTTGACCACGAACGGCTTCTCGGCGTACACGGCGTGCATGCACATGTTCTCATTTCGAGGCAGGTGGTGCGCGATCTCGGGCAAGTTGTAGTTGCCGATGGCGTGGAATTGCTCGTCGTCGACCATGGACACAAAGCCAATGGGACAGCCGAGACGCTCTGCAGCGACCTGGGCGATCATGTTGAGCGCAGATCGGTCGTAGTCTTGCCGCAGAGCACCCGACTTCTTGATAAAGTCCACACGACGTGCATCTTTTGAGCGTCGGGCATTGGAGGTAGCGGGTGGTCTTCGTTCGTGACTTTGGACCCGTCAAACTCATACTGGTAGTCTCTGGTACGATCGTTCACATCACAAGCGTCTACCGTGTACTTGAGTCGGGACTTGGCCAGTTCTTCGGTCACGTGGTTCTCCACGCTCTCCATTACACGCTCCTTCTGGGTTTTCCTTTTCTTCTTCTTGCCCTTCTTGCTGGTCGTTTGGCTTCGTATGCTACCATTGCTAGGAAGCTTCACGAGTTTACGGTTCGAAGCGGAGGAAGACGTCGAGCTCGCTGGGCTTCCGACGAGTCTTCCGAGCATTTCGAGTGCACGACTGCGGGTTTCTGGGTCCTCCGAGCACAACTGGCCGGTCAAGTCGTCCATGTCAGACTCTGTCGATGCAGCGTCGTCCTCATCATCAGCAGTTCGTGTGGAGCTGGAGCTGTGGATAGGCAGCCAGTCATCGGGGGCTGCTTCCACTAGAATGGGACCGAGGGCCGGCAGTAGGTCTTCGTCGTCGAACTTGCAGGCGTCGACACGCACCACACACAAGACACAGCAACGGTTCTTGCGGACCTCTCCGATCCGAGCTTCCACTTCATACAGCTGCGAGCATTCGCCACAGACCATGTGACCGCAGAGCTGGCAGTAGAAATCGCGACGGAAGAAGTGGAAGGTCTTGTTGCAGATCGTGCAGCGCTTCTCGAGCGTCGGGTCCGCGTACTCTTTGGGAAATAGATGAACGACTGGAAGCCGAATCGTCGACGACGAATCACTTGCTCAAACTGCGATAGCGAATCCGTGAGGACTCTCATGACATGCTTCGCCTCCGGGTTCATCAACGCTACTCGACGTCGAGCCAAGTCGGAAGCGTGGATTGTCGACGCCGCCTCGCGTTTACGGGCGACGGATGCCGCACGGTGCTTGCCACTCTCATCTCTGAAAGCCGACGACGGTCGGTCCGAAGCGTACGCATGCGCGAAGATGCGTGTGGTCTGTCGGTTGCTACCACCGGGGCGTGGAGTGAACTGCAGGTCGAAACCAACGCCAATGTGGTCGATCTGACGTCTCAATGCTGAGCGTTCGGTGCTGGGTAAGACTTGGTCGTGAACGGACTTTGGCACCGTCTTCATGACGTGCACAGCACGATTCTTGCCAGGGTATTGGTGCGTACATGTCGAGAAGATGAGTTGTTGAGCGTGTTTGTGACGAGACTGGATCTGCATTTGCAGACCCGCGCTAGGACGCAGCGTGGCCGATGTGACCGTGATTATACCTTGTTGCGGAGCCTCACTCTGTCCGTTCTCAATGGGAGCTCGAGCTTGTTCTTGCGATTCACTTCCGAAGGCGACGCGCTGGTGGAAGAGCACGTCTCCTCTCTTGAACTTCTTGCCGCAGAGTGCCTTCATGGTGGTGTCGTAGGCGTCCGAGTCTTGATGCAGCAGCACGCTCAGTGCTTCGTTGAGATGGCAACGAAGCTCCGTCCTGGCCACCGTCTCGTGTAGGATGTCCAGGTCGTCGTCGGGGTCGACGGGCGAGTATCGAGGATCCATCTCGGCGCATTGCACGCTGCCCTTGCCCGTGCGTGTCTTCCATCGTCGACCTTTGACGCCGTTGATCACCGCCGAGTGTAGCTTGGGGATGGTGGCGAGGATGTCATCGCAGATCTCTTGGTCCGAGAACACCAGCGTCTGCCGGAAATCGCTGGTGCTGCGCATCACCAAACCATTGTCGTCTTCGCCGAATGCAACCGAGCGGGTCCCGGATTGAGTCACGGTGTAGTCGCCTTCGGACGGCGTGTATTCACTGCTGGATTGGCCCTGCGGCGAGTGCGGGTAGCTCCACGGGTCTTTGAGACTTCGACTGCTCATTTTCTAACGAAGTTGTGCTCGACGCGTCGAATTGGCAAGTGGTTGAGCCAAGCGATCCCTTGGCAGGTGGAAGAGCCCAATTGAGCGAGGGGTTCTGGAGCTCTGACCGCTCATCGACCGGAGGTCACGCCTTGAGGCGTGTTTTCGCCTCGTCGCCACCCAAAATGATCCGTCGACTGACGCTGGCGCATTGACAGCATGGCGGACGTTGCCAAGCAGATGGTGTTACCAAAACCCGACGACAAGTTGCCGGGGCGTCTTCACACCAGCGAAATGCTTCGAGAGTGGACTTGACGTGGTTGATCGCCACGTTCTTGGTTCTGGGTCGTCTTTTTGAGACAAGATGTCAACGAGGTCAAGACGACTGACTCACGACGGCGACAGCATGAGATCGGATCACGTCGAAATCGACTGACAGGGATAGTGCACGCGGCCCCAAGTTGCGCTGCTGCGTCTCCCTTCTACAGGGTGCATGCGTGCGGGCTGGTTGACGTCAAATTGGGTTGTTTACTTTATCGCATTGAAAACCCAGCTCGACTTGGGTGAAATCCGCTGTAGATCGTTTATCCCAGTGGGTTTTAAGCGCAGTACCCACACTCTCACTTGTTCCAGAACCCCAAATCGCGATGGAGGAGACGCCGCAGCTCGCCGCCTTCCTGACGGCCATGACGCAGTACTCGCCGACGGTGCCCGAGGAGCTGGTTGAGTACTACCTGCAGCAGTCAGGCTTCGCCACCAACGACGTCCGGGTGTACGCACGCGCGCGATTCACTACATCTGAAACGGTTCTAATTTATGTGTGTCTAAAATACAGCACGCGCATGATCTCGCTGGTGGCCCACAAGCTGCTGCTGGACGTGACCCACGACGCCATGCAGTACCAGCGTATCCGCTCGCAGTCTTCAGTCAGCGCGCCCCAGGACGGAGCCTCCCCCACTGCCAGCAGAGCTGTGCTCACCATGGAAGACCTGGCTGCCAGGTTTGTTGTTCACACTATTTCTAAATTTAGGTTTAGAAAGGATCTAACTGTGTTTTTGCTGTGCGGGTGCAGTTTGAAGGAGTACGGCGTGAATATCTGCCGACCAGAGTATGTGAGCGACGTGGCTGAAGACCCACACGCCTAAACAGATTAGAGAATGCAAGCATGATGACTTTTTTACTGTACTAATAGTTTTGCTATAGTTTTGCAACATGCTCAGTTAATGTGCTTTATATTTCATTTTACTGTTGATATCGCTTACGGCCACCGTGGGAATGGGCCGTTCCGGTTGTCTTTGCCTGGAGCGATGATGAGAGTTGCTGCCAAGTCTGCGAGAGCTTCCATCTCGGCGTACTGCTTGGCGGAAATGTATTTGTGCGGCACAAAGTCTGCTGCACAAATGGTGGCCACGACGGTGCTGTCGGGTGCGCGGATGGGGAACCCAGCGTAGAATCGCAGTCCTGTTTGGTTGACGAAGCCCATGTGGCTGAAGCGGACGTCGTTGAGCGCGTTCTTGACGACCAGAGGCCTCTCGTGGTAGATAGTGTACGAGCACATGGACTCTTCGCGAGGAATGGACATGCCGATGGCCCCTTTAGGGTGCAGACCGACCACGTACTGCGTTGAGCCATCGATCATCGTCAGGTATCCGATGGGGCAGTTGAGATGGGCAGCGGCGATCTGCGCGAGCATATTGAGTGCACTCCGATC
>JAAVTH010000075.1:0-14154 GCA_011947325.1 Phytophthora macrochlamydospora | reverse complement strand
TGCGACGTCCAGCTTTAACGTGATCCACATAGTCCAGACTATTTACCTTTCAGCTAAGTCCTTAAACCACTTCATCAGGTCTTCATTACGTTCGACACGCGTAAGCGGCTTCTCGCCGGAGAAATACTCGCTGAGCTCCTCCATGCGCTCCGACGTCTCTTTCATGCAGCGCTGCCACCGGTCTTCCTTGGTGGCAAGCAGCGCCTCAAACATTTGCTTCAGCTTCCATTCCAGTTGCGAAACCTTGAGCAGTAGCGTGATAAGCTTGTCCGGATCCGTACCCTTGTCAAAGATTTCGCGCTGGGTCGTCGAGTTGTCCATCATCGGGATCACAGGCTGTATGCGTGAGTGCATCATCGTCCAGCGGATCGTCACATTGGCGTTACGGATGCAGTTCAGCAATGGGTCGAGGTTCTCCAGCACGTACATCTCAGTAAGCACGCCTTCCGTAAGGAAGTAATTCATCTCATCGATGGAGCGTTGCGTTTGCTGCGCTTTCTTTTTTGTGATGTGGGCAATGTTTGACGGTTCAAGCGTATTCGCTAAAGCCAGTCGAGCTGCTGGATAGGCCGCCCACTCCAGCGACAAGTCGGCCACCGCTCCCATGTACGTGGTCAAAATGAAGTTGTCGTTAAAATGGCGATCCACAATTTCACGCATGCTAGCCTTTTCATGGATGAGGATGTCTGGTGCGAAGAACAAAATCACAAACAGCATCGATGCTTGGGCTGCAAGTCTTGTGGAGCGGTGTGTGCGGTGAGGAAAGCAGGGTTCTTGCAGATACACATCGTCCGACTGCAATTTACCGATGACCATGCTTACAACTGGAGGCTGGAAGCGCTTGAAATATCGCTCCGGGTATTGCGCTGGTTTGGGTTGCCCTGGGAGATAGCCTGTCACACGGCAAAGCTTGCAGACTTCGTCGATGTTTTCAAGGGCAGACTCGCCCTTGCTTCGGTAGAACGCGATCACCATTTTCTCGCGCGTAGGGCCTGGGATTTTGCGATCCAGCAGCAGCAAAATCACGCCGTAGAGGTACAGCGCCTCGCACATGAGCTGGGCTCCATCTGTATCCAGCAGAATGTTGGCCAGCGTGTGCTGGATGAAGAACCTTTCTCCAGATTGTCCAGAAACTCCAAGTAGTCGCTAATATACTGGAACAATTCCACCAAAAGAAAGCACATAGATGTCGTTAAAAATGTTAGATAAAATCGCCAGATGAGAAGATGCCACGTTGCAGAGCTTCAAACCTTGTAGATTCCGTCGAAAAGTTGGTAGAATCGATCCAAGATATCTTCGTGGTTGTCCATGAACTCGTCATCGACATCCAGCAGCTCCTACACAACGACAGTTCATACTTAAATATATTGCAAATATATATTATCAGAAATCGCAACGTACCGTGTTGCTGTTCACCATGTTCTCAAAGTCCTCTGGGTTCTTCAGGCAAAGTCGAACAGGATGTTGAGGTACTTGAGTTGCTCGGGGTCTTCTACCTGAGACGGCCCCATAAACACCCTATTGTTTTATATAATATATGAAGAATATTTGTAAAGATTGCTGCCACCCTCCACTAAACGGAGAGCGTACCCGGGGATGTTGTTGGACAGACGCAGCAGCTCGGCGACGATGGCACTGCCGCGACTCACGAGACGCAGCAGCGTCTGGCCGCAGTCGTTCTCCTCGGCCAGGAACTCCATTCTGCGCTTCTGACCAGCTTGAAGATTATGCCTCCCTCGATCGACGAATTGTAAAAAAAGTGTACCTAAAAGTGGTGCGTCGTCTAAAATGATGGGATAGCGTCCCGTAAATTCAAGGCAAATTGAAGTTGTCGTATTGACACTGCATCTTGCCTTGGCATCCACAGCACCTAACGCAAGACGTGTAAAACCTCATTATTGGCTCGACCCCATCCTCGGTTCTTCGTAGCGGAAGGAATTCAGCATGTCCACGGCTGCCACAAGGCTGATCCGTTCGCTTGGCTCGTAGCAACACATTCGCTGGATCAGACTCCATTGGAAGTCTGTCACTCCGCGTGGACGATTCGGAAGTTTCTTGCGCTTGGTCACGTGGAACTTTACCGCCGTCTCGGGCAACTGGTTTCCCCACGGGAAAGCTCCGCTTAGCAGCTCAAGAATACACATCCCAAAGCCGAAAATGTCTGACTCCTCCGATGGAACTTTGCCCAGTAAGACTTCGGGGGCCTTCCAGCGGAACGCACCTGGTGCGACGTAAATCTTCTGATCGACTCCAGGACGCTTTGTAACACTCAGTCCGAAGTCCCCCAACTTGATGTTCTTCTCATCCGTGCCGACCATCAGGTTATTCGCCTTGAGATCGCTGTGAATGATGTCACGCTCATGTAGGTACTTCAGTCCGAGGCCTGCCAGATACAGACTTCGCTTAATGTCGGCCGAGTTTCTCTTCTGCTCAGAACTGCTGTTGACAGTCTGACTAGCAAGGGATTCCAGATGCTCAGTCAGCAATTTCTTTTTGGCGATCTCGCAGACGAAGAACGGTCTGCCAACGTGGCAGGCTCCATAAAGGTGGACGACGTTTTGGTGACTCAACATGAACCAGTGATCTGCTTCGCGACGGAATACCACGACGGGGTCTTCTTCCTTTGGTTTACTATTGGTCGCTGGAGGTGAAGTAGTGCGAACTTGCGGCTTAGTCGCGTTGCCATTGCTTGGCGGTGCTGAAACACTTGCGGATTGCGGCTTCAAAATCTTGATAACAACGTCCGTATCAAACCATTTGCCGTAGAATACATCAGCAAAGCCTCCTCCTGCGATACGTTCCCCTCGCTGGATTTCGTATGGAGGAATGAACCAACTTGGAACAGACTCAGCAGGTTCGCCATCATCAAGATCTTCCAATGCTCGAAGAGCTTTTCGTATCGCTTCAAGAACTGAGTCTGGGTACGATCCTCGACGTTTATCGGCCTCGAACTGAAGCAGCATTTGAGCCTCGTCTCGGGCTCTCGGGTCAATCAACAGCGTTTTTAATCCCGAGGTGTCTGTGAGGCAATCTTGAAAGTTACGAAGTTGCTGACGGCGCATTTTGTTCCAAGTTAACTTCCAATCATGGACGTCAACAGTATCGAAAATGGAGCCGGACGAGTTTCCACGTGAGCTTGAAAGTGATAAAGGTGTCGGGAGGTCAACAGCGGCTGACGAGTTATCTCGTATACCAGCCAAAGTCAAAAGCCGATCGATCTCGTGATGAAAACTGCTAATATTTTGAGCTGCGGCACGGGCTCCACAGAAATTTGCAATCACACTTCCGCTCGGTAGTTTCTTTTCCTCTTGGTGTCGTTCAAGAAGCAGATAGAACTGATTTAGAAGGTCCACAAAGCCTTGCTTGACAGCATTAACATCATTGATACCGGCAGGTGCTTGAAGTTGGTCACGCACATCTTGGAGACGCTTAAGCACATGCTCCAGCATCTCACTAGTCTCAGGCATATCGTTGAGCAACTGCTCCAAGCGGGGCATTGCGTCAACGATCTTCGCATGCATCTTTGGCACAATGAAATCATCGATCGTTTCGGGGATCACCGGGTGTTCATCATCATATAAATCGTCTGCAGGACCGAACGAAACACTAAGATCAACGGGAATACTCCGCCTCTTGACGAAAGCTCCATTGCGACGAAAGATTGGAGCTGATGCACCACATACCACATATTAACCCGCTGCTGTGGTGCTCTCACACATTTTTTGGATCAAGTCCCATTCCCTTTCAGTTAGGAAGTCTGGACGTTCACGTGGCAGTTTCTCTACTGCTTCAGTACCGTACAACTTCGCCCACTTGCGTGTGTTATAGATTGCGATTCCAAATTCACGGACATCATCCGGTACAGTCCAGCGCTCTTGCTTTACACTCATCCCATCAGCAGAAGGAGATGGCGCTTTCAAGACAGTCAGATCCAGCATGTTTGAATATCCACGGTCTAACGGGGCTTTCAGCTGCCTCTGAACAGGAACGAGTCCCAGGCCACTCAACACACCACTTGAAGTAGCGGTGTGTCTGACAAGAAGCTTCTCGTTGGCGAAGCTCTTGTACCCCAGCTCACGCTCGTGTAGATATTGCAATCCCAGCGCCCACCCTAGTATTGGCTTCCACGAAATCGCGCTCTCGCGATTCTTGATCATTGGTTCGGCTGGTTCATGCACTAAGAACGGTTTCTTGCCGACATGTGAGCCTGCCAACAGCTTGGCGACGTGAGGGTGGTTCAGATCAGTCCACGTTGCTGCTTGTCTAAGACACGCCGCTTCTTGGTGTTCCCAGTTCACATGGTTGTCCAATGTAGTGTACGATTTGCTCACTCGCACGTCATTTAGGAAGCATCCCGCGTCAGACGTCGGCAGTTCAATCGACGAGAGGAACCAGCTCGGCGTCGATCCCATCACTATGCCAGAATGAGCCGCCACTCGGTCGTACATGTCCGACATGACGTCCATCTCTCCTGGCGTCAGAATATCTTGGTAGCGCTCCAGATCTCTCTTCAAGAGCGTCAAAATCTCCACCTGCTGACACTCGTCACCCATTTCTAGAACCAAAGATTGCTCATCCACCAGCAACCTTTGAAAGAGTTCAACTCGTTCCTGTCGCTCCTTCTCCATTTGGCTTCGCCATTGCTGGACTTCGGGGCTCTTGGGAATCTGCAACACTTCCAGATACGACTCGAGCATGCGTCCGAAGCGTAGCAGGATGCTCACGACATTTCCCGTGGCTGCCAGTTTGACCAACTGACGCTGCTCGACTTCGTAGGCCTTCAAGTCCACGCGGATGTTCAGGCCGCGCTTGCAGTCGCTGTGGGCTACGATGAAGTCGAAGTACAGCGCCACCAGGTAGTCACCCAGTCGGTCTTGCGTCTCGCGCACATTGGGCGGGCGGTTGTTGCGATGCCACCGATTGACACGGGCCATTGCTTGGGGGCCGCAGGAAGGTCGCAAGTGGCGGGAGGGATCACTAGACAATTGTATAGGTTCAGCGTGCGGCGGGAAGATACTTTCGGTGATTTACGGACGCTACAGCCACTGCGTTCGCATGGCAACTAGCCTGGCCTCTGGTTGAGGAAGTCGCAGGGTCAAGTCTGCGATGTCGTCGATTTTAGCTCGGACCGCGGGGGTGAGTCTGTCCACAAACTTGAGCGAGTCCAAGTTCTCATCCAGTTGCGCGACGCTGGACGCACCGAGGATGACTGTCGAGACCTTTTCGTTCGAGACGCACCACGCGATGGCGAGCTGGGCCAGCGTGCATCCGGTTTCCTGGCTACTCCCACCAGTATGTCGGCTTTGGTGACCTTTTCTTCGAAGCTGTCGGCCACGTAGTCCATGTAGGAAGACATGGCGAGTCGCGATCCCTAGCATCAACAGAATCTGTTAGATCCCATCTCCTTTCAACGGATGGATGCCTGGCAGCGCTCACCTCGGGAATTCCCTTGCTGTACTTGCCGGTTAATATGCCGAATGCTAGCGGCGACCACGTCGTGAGCCCATATCCGTATTTCTGCAGACAAAGCCGATCAATTAGCTGAAGTTCAAGCGGCAATAACCTTCATGGTCACCTTGTGCAAGATGTCGTAGTCGAACTCGACACGTGAGCGCTCAAGGATGTTGTATTGAGGCTGATCAAAGGCCTGCTCAATAAAGGATGTTAGTTGACATTTCACCACCCGCACAACGCCCCAGCTCACCGGTCGAATCAGTCCAAGACGGTCTGCGATCTCGCAAGCTTGGATGATGTCGTGTGAATTCGCTGGTGCCCCAGTAAAAGGCCCAGCCCTGTTGGACCACAAAGTTCATCGCACGGACTGTTTCCTCAATGGGGGTGCACGGATCCGGTCGATGGCAGAAGATGGCATCGACGTATTCCAATCCAAGCCGCTTGAGCGAGGCCTTGACGCCTTCCACGACGTGCTTGCGACTCAGCCCCTGCCCATTGGGACCAGCCTTCTGGTCGCTTCCATGTGTGGCGCCAAAGAAGATTTTGGTGCTGATGACCAAATCTTCACGACTCCAAACACCGCGCTCGATACCGGTGGCGATAATCTTCCCCATGAACGCCTCTGACTGGCCGCCAGCGTAGGATTCGGCGGTGTCGAAGAAGTTGACGCCTCGCTTGAAGGCTCTCTCCATGACGGCGTAGGACTTGTCGAAGTCCAATTGGTTGTTGAACGTCACGAAGCTGCCGAATGAGAGCTTGGACACCAGCAAGCCCGTGCTGCCCAGGAAGCGGTACTTCATCGCCGGCGTGTCCATGGGAGCTAAATAGGACGTCGCACTTGGATGGGGAATACAAGGCGAGATGGCGGGTTCTGATGAAGATTGTGCAGGTGGCGGCACTGCATCAAATGGAGGGCACATGTTGAGACACTGAGCGGTGCTATTGGTGCTGCCACCTGTAAGGCTCGCCTTCGTGGACATGTGATTGTGCGCCCCCATGCATAATCCTCGCCACTAGCTAATCTGCAGGCCTCGGGAACCAAGACATCGCAGCACCAAACTCGACCAACCTCTCATTCTCCAATTTGCTTCACCCCACCAAGCCAAAGCCCTTTCAAGATGAGCGCTGTCGCCAAGACCACCCACAACATGAAGTACCGTTTCCTCGGCAACACTGGTCTGCTCGTGTCCAAGTTCTCGTTCGGCAGCTTCGTGACGTTCAACACGCAGAACGATTTTGAGAAGACATACGCCATCATGGAGCACGCCTTCAAGAACGGCATCAACTTCTTCGATAACGCCGAAGCCTACGCTGATGGCGAGTCGGAAGTATACATGGGCAAGATCATTAAGACCGGTATTGAACGCGGCGGCTGGACCCGCGAAGACCTGGTCATCAGCACCAAGATCTTCTTCGGCGCCAAGATGTTTTCAGGAGGTGGCGGTCCCAATGACACTGGTCTGAGCCGCAAACACATTGTTGAAGGCACGAAGGCGTCGCTCAAGCGCTTCGGTCTGGACTACGTGGACCTGATCTTCTGCCACCGACAGGACCCTTACACGCCCATGGAGGAGATTGTACGTCGTGGCCATAAGAACTTTTGAAATTAGTCCTTACGTCGTTTCTTGATCGTGTTACAGGTTCGTGCTATGAACTACGTGATCGAACAAGGCTGGGCGTTCTACTGGGGCACCAGTGAATGGACTGCTGCCGAGATCATGGAAGCCTGCGAGGTGGCTGACCGTCTGGGGCTGATCCGTCCGGTATGATATTGCTGGTGTGCTGCTGCGGTGGATGTATTGGACTCACAATTACTCTCTTCTAGGCCTACGACCAAACCCGCTACAACATCCTTGACCGTTCTCGCGTGGACTACGATTTCGTGAACTTGTACAAGGTAACCAACAGGTTGGAGATGGTTTACTGCTGTCAGACGTCTAATATTTTGTTTTCTCTGTAGAAATACAACTACGGCGTGACTGCGTTCTACGCTCTTGCTGGTGGCGTGTTGACTGGCAAGTACAACAACGGCATTCCGAAGGGTTCTCGTATCACGATCCCGGCTTTCACGAAGATGATCGAGAACGGTCTCGAGCAGAAGACTGCTAAGGCTCTGAAGCTGGCCGAGGTCGCCAAGGAAGTGGGCTGCACTCTACCTCAGCTAGCCATCGCCTGGAGCGTGTCCAACCCTAACGTGTCGACGGTGCTGCTGGGTGCGTCGAGAATCGAGCAGCTGGATGAGAACCTGAAGGCCCTGGCGTTCGCCGACAAGATCACGGCCGAGATCCGCGCCAAGATCGACGCCATCGCTGAATTCCAGCCTGAGGTTCCTCAAGTGCAGGCTGTTGTCCATGAAACTCGCGGCAAGTGGCTGTAAATCGGTACGCCCTAGCCATCTGCATAGCGGTAAACGATCGACAGCTAGCAGAAATGGATAGCATCTTTGCCAATTTAATGTCGGAGATGGTTGTCACTTGGAGGCTGATTGATACTCCATTATTTTTGGTGGCTATGCGCCGAGCTTTCAGGAGCGAGCAGCGCTCGCTAAGAATACTACTGTAGCGCTACCAATATGCTGTTCTTATCGCTTTCTTCAATGCCTGGTCGTTGGGTGGTGGGCATCATTGGCGTGACCATTTTTCACTGACATTCGACGCCTTGGGTGGTGCTCGCGAGAACTGCAACTAATTTCCAGCATCAATCGCAGCAGCAGCAACAACCATGTACTCGACGAAGGTGCTCAACAAGAACATTGCGCAGAGCTACCTCACCATCGGCGACCCCTACAAAGACCCCCACCTTATCGAAGGTGAACCGTCCCCAAAATGCAGGTTACCTACTCAGATGCTAACTCGTGTCCTTCAGGCAAGAACTCACGGCACAAGGGCAAGCAGATCCTGACCGTCCCGGCGAAAAACACGTGCAATGGCTCCGGCTACTTTGACAAGAAGACGTACACGTCCGACCCGCTGCAGGACAACACCGCGTACATCAAGTCGCAGCCGATGGACACCCGAAAGTCTGGCTTCGGCTCCAAGGACGCGAGTCGCCGCGACGAGTTTATGAGTCATATCCGGACTGAGCAGTACCGCGAGACGCTGCACACGGAGATGAAGATCCTGGACAAACAAAGAAGGACGCGCCGCCAGGTGGTTCGACGCGCTCGACGAGCTCAACCAGAGCCGCAGGTTCCCCGAGGGACTACAGGAGACCAAGCACCTGTACGACATTGGCCGATCGCAGAACACCGAGTTCAATCAAAAGTCCCACCGCGACACGTTCTACACCATGCGGGTGGGCAGCTCGCCCTACCAGCGGAACAATGGGCCGTTCATGCTCATGTCCGAGGCCATCGGGCAAGGCGCCGACGACGTCACGGGCAACCGACCCACCCCCAAGGGTGCCAGCACCAAGCAGTTCTACGACCACAGCCACCTGCACATCCAGCAGAGGTAACAAGGCAACCATTAACTTCAACTATCAACCAGAGTGATTGTCGCTCGAATAAAATAGTTTTTCTTCAAAAATCTCCTTCGGATCACAATTAGGGTGGATTCTTAGCGCGATCTTAACTGTTAATAGTGTTAACTAACGCTTAATAACATTTTGCTTAGTAGTTAATAGTACTGAGCAATGTAGAAAAAGGCCACAGCTCGACGTTATTATTTACATTCGTGATCACACAAACACAAGCAAAGTCTAGCAGCGAGTGCAGGACGAGCGGCGACAACGACGCCATCGTCACCGTTGTCGAGCTCTTTGAAGAGGCCAAGTGAGCCACAACTGGCAGGATTTGGCTGCATTTGCGTCCCTACAAGCCCGTGCAAGATCGCGAACGAAGGCCCCACACGACTAAGGAAGTGCTGGATACGGTGTTTAAATTCTTAGCGTCACCGACTCCGTATGAATTCCAGCGCCGCGCGTCTCGTGAACTCCGTGCGAATGCGCTGTTGGAGGAGCAACAGCAGGCTCGGTCCAGAGGGGCTGGCGCTGGCGATGTGGGACGGCCCCTCGGGACCACCCTCCGTCACGGCCCCGTAAGAAAACCGTCTACGACGCGGTCGTTGGCAATGGCGGACGGGAACTGAAGCCGCGTGAATATGACTCGCTTACCATCGACGACTTCGATCTGCTACGCGTTGTTGGGCGTGGTGCCTTTGGTAAGGTGATACTAGTGCGAAGAAAAGTGCCTCAGCAACAGAAAGGTGCTCGTCTATTGAGTCCGCGGACGATGATGGCGATGGGGATGACTCCGCAGCAGATTGCGGTCGCTTCAGGAGGCGAACAAGGCAAAGTGTATGCGATGAAGGTCATCAAGAAGGCTGCTGTGTTTGCCAAGAACCAGGTGGAGCACACCAAGACAGAGCGACGTATCCTGCAAGGCGTGGATCACCCGTTCATGGTGAAGCTGCGCTACGCCTTCCAGAACGAGGCCAAGCTCTACTTCGTCATGGACTTCTACAACGGCGGAACGCTGCACTTCCACCTGCGGCGCGCCATGCACTTTGACGAGACCCGCACGCGCTTCTACGCTGCCCAGCTAGTGCTGGCCATTTCGCACCTGCACACCTACAACATCGTGTACCGAGACCTGAAGCCGGAGAACATTCTGCTGGACGACAAGGGATTCATCGCCTTGACGGACTTTGGTCTCTCGCACGACCACTTCGACAGTAAGGACGGCATGCAGACGTTCTGCGGTACGCCCGAGTACATTGCGCCCGAGCTGATCCGTCGTGTGCCCTACGGCAAAGCCGTGGACTACTGGTCGCTCGGTGTCCTCATCTTCGAGATGCTGGCGGGTTACACGCCGTTCTACCACGCCAACCGCAAGCGCAACTTCCAGAACATCGTCAAACTCCCACTGCGGTTCCCGTCCGAGTTTTCCGACGATGCTCGATCCCTGCTGCGTGGTCTGATCTGCCGCAACCCAGCCAAGCGACTCGGCTCCGGTCCGTGCGGCGCCCAAGAGATCATGGACCACCCTTTCTTCAACAGCGTGGACTGGGAAAAACTGTATAAGCGGGAGGTGCCCGTGCCATTCCGACCGGTGGTCAAGTCGGACGGCGAGGTGAACAATGTGCCCGAGTTCTTCGAGCGGCACGAAGAGATAGACTCGGTGGCATCGGACACGCGAATCGGCAACAGCCATGTTTACTCAGGGCTCTCGTACACGAAGTCATGCAGTCTCTAAGGAGCGAAAGAGAATTTGTGGCACAGCGAGATAGAAAGTAGTGGGAACTCTTACGAATAAGTATGACGGTCATCGCAGTTATGTATTTATTTTCATTTGGAGCCTGGTGGAAACAGGAAACCTCAGCACTGCCAGAACACGAACTCAAACATATTTGCGAACACCCCTTGTTGCCCAGCTTCAGTCGGCTTCGTCAAAGCCAGACAAGGACTCCAAAAGGAGTTCAAAATCCTCGTCATCGAGGTCAAACGCCGTTTCTTCATCTTCTTCAACCTCTTCCTCGCCATCGTCACGCTCGGTCGGCGCAGGTGGAGTAGCATAAACTGGCAACCCCTTTCGATTTTTGTTGCCACAGTTGTTGCGGATGAACGACAATTTCTCGACACTTGGAACACTCAGTCGATTTCGTAGCTTGGTATGGGTCAAGCCTTGAATACTCCACAGACGTTCACTTGCTGCTGAAGATGTGGGGCTGCTCAAAACATGTTGCGCAAAACGCTTGACAGGAGACCGCGAGAAAACATTATTTCTAATCCACCAGTCAAGAGGTGGTTTAGAGCTGTTAGCTTTCCAAGTGTCCACGTCCCAGTCATCTTTCGCGCCTACCAACTCCATTAGAGCGTTCTCAAACACCTCTTCTGTCACTTGAGCGTTAGCAACATGCCCAGTGCGTTTTGCCAGTTTCACAGCGTCATCGACGACTTTGTCAACACTAATGCCTTCGAAGGTCGCGAAAGCTGAAAGACTCTTGCTTGGATCCAGTAAATAGGCGATGCTGGTGATACTGGATCGGGAACAAACGAAGTCCCAGCGTTTTGAGATCGCATCCCGGATTTTAGGCTGAACGGTTCTGTCGTGGAGTCCATGAAGGTCTTCTTTGTACTCAGGGGAGCGCATGAGACGATCAAACTCATGCAATATCATCGAATTTGAGCACAGATCAGATTCGAGAGCGGCGAAACGCGTGATCGGGGCTGTGAGTCTCTGAACAACCCACGCGTTAGTCCAAAACGTGGAACTGGGTCTCACGATATCTTGGATCTTCTCCAACTTCGCTTTGTTCTCAGCAGTATCCTCGTAGTTTCGCATCAACTGCGAATTTGTGAACGCTGTAGTTAGCGGCGATTTATTGCTAAGCACACTTCGAATGCACTTCTCCTGCGAATACCATCTTGTTGCGACCGGCAGTGCTAGCTCTCGAATCTTCTTCTTGCCCACCCTCTGAAAGTGCATCCTGTTCTTCCTAACTCCAGCCAAAAGCAGATTTCGAGCACGCACAAACTTCGTTACTTTCAGCGCTTGTTGTAGTACTTCTTTCAGCAATGGTAACTTGTAAATATCCTTGAGCAGCAAATTCATCGCATGGGCAGCACACCCACTGTAAACAACGTTTGGGCGCCTCGCCTCCACCAGTTTCCCAGCTAATCTCATGTTCGGCGCATTGTCAGAGACAACGGAAGTCACCTTTCCTATTCCAGCCAACTCTTCAACTTCACCAATAACTCGCAGGATTTCTTCAGCCATAAATTCTCCGGTGTGATTGGCAGAACCAGTCGTCCCTGACGACCACATCATTGGCCTCATCTTCGGCGATGTCAGGACGTAGTTGACAATGCTCTCACGACATGTGTTCGTCCAGCCATCGGTAACCAAAGTAAGGCGTTTTTGTGGCTTGAGAATCTCTGCCAGTTCAGAACGTTCTACTTGGTATACCTCATTCAGCAAACTCGTCGCAAGGGCACGACGTGTAGGCAGTCGGAAGGCCGGGTTACAACGAGTAAACGCGCTTTGCAAATGGGGGTTTTCGATGGCTCGGAAAGGTATCCCAGCCGTATAAAACCCTCTAGCAAGCTCAACATGAACCTCGTGGATCTCGGTGTCACTCAAAACCGGGGTCTGGTGGGTCGATGAGCCGTAGCTGGTTCTGCGGGACTTAACCGGAGAAAACATGGCTCCGCCATTGGAGGAACGGCGTTTACCCTTCTTCAGCTTCGCGATACGGGTGCTGTGTTTCGCTTTCACGTCCGTCGGTATTGAATCACAACTCTCGAAGTGACGGACTAAGTCTCGAGTGAGTTGGGCACTGTTAACACGCCACGTTCTGCAGTGGGGGCATAAAACATCAGGATGTGGTTTGTCAGGGCCTCGCTGGTGCACGATGGTGAATTCATCCCACAGCTGATCTTGCTTGCGGCCCGTCATTGGGACGGAGTCGAGGAAGACTTCGATGTGTGCTTGATGACTGGTAGTTGTGAGACGAACTTGAGCTTGGACTTAGTAGCTTCGAGGCAAATTGCGTTGTGGGAGAACCAAGCGCGTTCGTGATTTGATTTCCGCGCCAAGATTCTTGGGTGCCCTTTCAGGTTTTGGATTTCGCGCCGATATTGCCAAGATCTCTTTTGGCGCGAAATCCAAAACAGCGCGAACGAGATAGCTCGTTGCTGAAGGAGGCAGCAGAGGGACTTGTTGGGATGGCAGAGATTCATGACCTGTTTAGCAGCATCAATACCACGTTAGAATGTTTTAAGGTGCAATACAAAAGTGTAAATTCGTACCAATCCAGTTCCGCAGGCAAGTTGCTGTACGGCACAAGAATCTTGGTCACACCAGTAGTAGTTGCTGCTTGAAGGGGCTCGTGTCGAAAATTGGCACATTCTTGGTGGCGAAGTTCGCCAAGTTCTTGGACACTATGATCACCAGTAACTAGGCCCATGAATACATCGGCATTAATATCGGCTGTGCCAGACACAACAACTACGTCGACATGTGCATAGCAGCATCAGCCGCTGACAAGTACATTTTGCCATTCGGTATGCAGGTTCTCCGCGAGCATTCAACGACACTCCGATGATACCATCTTGCGATGGTACTACTAGGTCGCCACCACAAAAGCAGCATGTAGGTCGTGGAAATCATGGGGACGCCAAAGCGTTGAGCCGGTCCCAGTGCAACATTCGCTCCCGGATCTGCACGAAAGCTGCGTCAAATTCATACAATTTATCACCACCAGCTTATTCTTGCGCGCATCGCCCACAAACAGCGTGTAATTGTTGACTGCACCGAACGTCGTGTATTCCAGCAACACACCACTGTACTTCCCCCAACATGAACCGCCTGGGTCAGCGTGGCATTGAAGCCGTTGTCAGTGAAGCTCTTGAGAGGCGTGGTTCTGACTTGCCGTCTTGTTCAATTTGGCAGCAGCCCACTATCGAGCGAGCAGCAACGTCAGGACCGACAGAATTCTCAACAGCATGCATAGGATGATCGAAGTGATGACGGCGGGCTCAGCGGGCGCCAGCAGCGGCGCACTCACGGCAAATACCATCGCCACCAACGGAGACAGCATAGAAATCCAAAATTACAATATCAGCCATATCTCACAGTCTTTTCTTTGCGCGCCCTTTCGTTTTTAGTATTTCATAGTAATTTTAGATGTTATTAAAGGTGTTAATACTACAATATGTTAATAACTGTTAATAGTAATTCTTAGGGTAAGGATCCACCTT
>JAAVTH010000759.1:0-20925 GCA_011947325.1 Phytophthora macrochlamydospora | reverse complement strand
AAGCGCACGGACCCCGTCTCAGCTGTCACCTTTGGCAACTTTAGCAGCGTCACGCACGAGAGCTCGCTGGCGCAGCTCGCGGCGATCTTCGACAAGGACTACTTTGCGATCGTCACGTCTCCGGATGGGAAGATCGCAGGCTTGGCGACCCGGATCGATCTGCTCAACTACATCACCAGCAGCCACCGTGACTAGGAAAGGATCCGGTGTGTCCTTGATGGTCAAATGGAGCATTTGGAGCTTACGAATTCATATCTTATTGCAGCCTATGCTCGGTCACTGCCACAGTTGCAGTGTTTTTCTTGTTTAGAGCCTTCCACCTGGTTCCTGTACCACGTAGTGATTTTGAAAAGGAACTGCTGGGCAACATTTGACCATCACTAAGATATTTTATTGCAGTCCCCGCGGATATTTCCTGTACGCCTGGTTCATGGGTCCTAGCTATCTGTACGACCACAAGAATGCACGACACTGTAGTTGCGTAGTTGCGTAGCTTCATATTACGTCCCCTTGGTGGAGACAAGTAACCACGTTATGAGAATTGCTTGCTGCAGCTACCTCCATTCAAGCTTCCGAGTTGTCGGTCGGAAGGGCTCACTTTGCATTTTGCTAGCTGACCAGCACGTCGTTTGCCAACATCGCTACGGAAATGAAAACCACGTTGCTGTCAATCTTCGCTGTGGCGGTTGCTATTCGAACGGCGGCGGGACTGAGTATTCCGGACCCGAACGATGGTCATCGAGCGTCGATCATCCAAGCCAAGGCCCAGCTAATCCGGAACGTCGATCGGACCTATTCCGTCGGAGAGCAGACTTTCGTATTAAACCCTGGGCCTGACGTGTCTCCATCGTCGATGCTGTACTTCGAACACCTCGTCAAGCAGGCTACTGCACTCACCGCCACCACCAACTACAACGCGTCCAAGATCCGAGACCTGGTGCAGGACCACCTCCCAATGTCAACCGAAGAGGAATTTCGACAAGTGTATGAAGACTTGGCGGCCGCGGGTATGATGTCGGTGCCATCCACTTTCGACTCAAGCGACGAGAATTTTGGCGCGATGCGACTCGGAGTCCTCGGCTACAACCTCAAGCTGGTGGATCGTGGGGAATACACCGAGTACTTGCGAGATCTCCCGCCGTTTTTGTTGACGGATGTCTGTGCTGACGCAACTATACCAAGCACTGTGCAACACCATAAGCTGTTTGTCGCGGACTTCTCGGACTACGGAGAGCTCACGGACGAAGCTGTTAAGGAAGTCAAGTACCTGCCGAGCGTTGTCGGATTCTTCTGCTACAATGACAACAAGCGGATGCTGCTGCCGCTGGCGATCTCCATTGTCGACACTGGACTGACATACACCAAAGCTGACTCGCCAGGTGAGTGGCAGTTGGCCAAGATGGCATTTCACGCCACGGAGATGAACTTCCAGCAGATGCGGCACTTTGTCGAGACCCACTTGGTCTCCGTTCCCGTTCAAGTCGAGATGATCCGCAGCATGTCCGAAGACCACCCAGTCTATGCGTTGCTCGACTACCACTTCTTTGCGAATTTCGGGATGGAATACTTCGCCAGGAAGGAGCTGCTGAGTACCGGAACTCCTTACGATAAAGTCACGGGCTACGGAGCCACGGGATCTCTCCGAGCTGTCATGCGAGAATTCGACACGACCTCCGTGACGTTAGATCTTCCGACAGACCTGGCCGCTCGTGGCATGCGATTTCTACCCGACCATCGCCTCAACCGCTACGGCACCAAATACTACAACATCATCAAGACGTTCGTGGAGAAGTACGTTCGTGTTTACTACCCAAACGAATCCTCCATCAAGAGTGACAGTGAATTGCAGACGTGGGCTGCAAGGAGCTCGCAGATCGACCACATCCACGGCTTTCCGTCGTCTTTTGGAGGCTTCGACGACCTCAGTCGGGTGTTGACGCACTATATTTTCCAGAACGCCGTCAAGCACCACTTCATGAACGGACAAGCGTCATGGCACAGCACCGCCGCCCCGTTCAACGCTCCAGCGCTCTACAACAAGCCATTGCCGACTAGAAAAGATGCCAACGTGAATCCATTCGACTACGTCATGGCCAACGAGACGTTTCCAGAGATGGTCTACTTGTACGCGTGGTTCACTCGGCAAGTGGCGGTGAATGTGTCGGCCTTGCACTTTTATGAAGTGGAGCCTTTTACGGGGAAACAAGACTTGAGGAACCGATTCGTCAGTTCCGAGAGAGCATGCAGGACATGGAAGTGTTCGTGCAGTTCGCTGAGCAGCGACAATCTTTTTCGAGCGACATTTTCAAGCCATCCTCATTACCGTTCTACTCGTTCATTTAAAAGAGCTTGTAGAGACCCTTAAGATACTAATAACCGAACTCCGAGACGTGTATTGAGTTGCATCTTTCCACTGCGCTTGTCGGTGACACCAACTCGACCATTTCGACAGCATTTCTTGGCGTATTGGACTTGACTCCAGCATGCCTGTCACTAGTATAGAGACCCCTGATGATTGTCACCAACGGTATGGATCGACGATAACTTGACTTGGTTCGAGGTTGCCGGAACACAGTCGATGGCCGCAAGTATGGCAGTGGCGATGACCAGCAGGATGCAGCGCACACACATGGCTGGACCACATTCGAGGAAGTTTGTCCGGAAGGCTTAAAGCAAGTTGCAGCATGAAGCGCAAGTGGCACCGCCTCTGCCGAGTGTATAGTTCAAAAGAGGAGTACCAGTAAGCTTAGCGCGACAGATTTCTTTGCGGCGCACCATGCATGACCGACTGTAGTGTAGTGTGATCTCCTTAGTCACCCGAGTGGTACTGCTTCACCGCTGACGCAGTTTGTGGAATCTCTCGACAACCGGGTCATGCTTCGGAAGACGTGGATGTCATTGATAACCTGGGACTGGGCCACCATTCTATGAAGAAGCGTGTTGTAGTTCTCGCCCGCCCTGATCATGAACTTCACTTGCTCGTCCGTCAAAGGTTGATTATCATGGTGCTGAGGTAACCCCGCTCCTCGTCAGTGGCATTAACGCCGCCGCCGCCAGTGTCAACAACCCTCTGAGACCTCATGCCAGTGAGGGATTGCCCGATGCTCTGACATATTCGACCTTGTTCGACGTAGCCGAAGCACCGTTGAAGGTCGCAAGGACCGCAGTCGCGACAAGCAGTAGGAGGTAGCACATACGCATGGCTGGTGTGTTCGAGCTTCGAAACCAGTTGAGAAATGAGGCCGATGGAGCAACAGATCCCGACACTTTGCATCTCGCGAAAGCCGAATCACAGCTAGCACGACCTCCTGCGATTGGAAAGGTAGATTAGAGACTGCTTGCCAAGTGTCTATGCCAGTCTTACGCAAGACCACGTCTTGACATGATCACGCGCTCAGATCCCAACACTACTCATCAAAACTGATCACCCATGTGTCATTCCTCAACGTGCGTCAGGATCAGCTCAAGACGCGCTCGCGCTTCTGGGGTATAACGCACAGTGGCTGGTCATGGATATCGAGCAGATACAGTATTTCTTCGACACATCCGTTCCCGTACAAGTCGAGATGATCCGCAGCATGTCCGAAGACCACCCAGTCTATGCGTTGCTCGACTACCACTTCTTTGCGAATTTCGGGATGGAATACTTCGCCAGGAAGGAGCTGCTGAGTACCGGAACTCCTTACGATAAAGTCACGGGCTACGGAGCCACGGGATCTCTCCGAGCTGTCATGCGAGAATTCGACACGACCTCCGTGACGTTAGATCTTCCGACAGACCTGGCCGCTCGTGGCATGCGATTTCTACCCGACCATCGCCTCAACCGCTACGGCACCAAATACTACAACATCATCAAGACGTTCGTGGAGGTACGTTCGTGTTTACTACCCAAACGAATCCTCCATCAAGAGTGACAGTGAACTGCAGACGTGGGCTGCAAGGAGCTCGCAGATCGACCACATCCACGGCTTTCCGTCGTCTTTTGGAGGCTTCGACGACCTCAGTCAGGTGTTACAACACTTGAGGAACAAGGCGGCAGCTCCGAGAAAACATGCAGGGCATGGATATGTTTGCCAAATTGTCAATTTTGCCACAGAGCGCCAAGCTGCTAGCTGTTGACACCATCACGACTGCAAAGAGGTCTAAGAACCGTTGTTGACACCGAGAACGTTGACTCGGACGACGATGACGACAGCGAGGAGAGGGGAATAGGTGCTGTCTTGAAGAACTCCTTAGCCAATATTAAAGCGGCTAAGGCGGCCAAGAACCTGGTAGACTTGAAGCAAATTGAGAACTGGAAGTGATAGAGGTTTTGGGACTTCCGCAGATTGCGGGTTTCAGGCGCGGATTACATAGTAGAATGATCTACTCAAGCCACAGATCCCGATAGCTTTCCTTGTACGCGGGGTCCCATCTCGAGTCGGTCTCTTGTATGTCGTAAACTCCTTGTCTTGCACTTTCAGTCACGAGTTTTTGTTGCGATTATTTTCCTACGAATACAAACAACCGATTTGTTTTCTCATGTGCACTACAATGATGATCGTCTTAGTCTTCGCTTTCGTACGTGAGTTCTTCTCGTGCAATCGCCAACGTATCGCTCTTCGTAGTGTCCTCTACGCATCGCCGGCAGAAAGCTCGTTTCTTTCTCAGAACCGTACGCCCGTCGGGTGCTGCCACACAAACCCGTTTCTTGGAGATACATCGCGGACACACGGCCATCCTGCAGCTATTGCACGTCTCTCGGTTTGTGCCGAGGAACCCAAAGCTATGGAAACACAATGCACACGCTCCAGGTCGAGTCGACAGTAGCGGCTGGATCGGCTGAGCCTTCGGACTTGGAAGTGATTCTGAACTCGAACTCGTACTGGAACTTGACGCACTGTGCTCCATTTCGAAGCTGTTTTTCTGCACCTTCCAGGCGAGCTTCTTCATGCGGCCGCACTCGATCTTGCGTCCAAACGAGAGCCACTGCGAGGCCAACGTCTGCAGCGCTAAGCTGTTAAGCACTTCATTCTTTGTCGGGAAGCCAAAGAACCCTCGCACGTAGCATTCCACCGTCGTCGGGGTCTTCTGACGATACAATGAACACACGGACATATTCCCGCGAACGACTCCGTGGGCTTTGAAGCTCGGGATCTCTGCGAACCCGACGGAGTGCGATAAGTTGTATCCGATGCGTCCACGGTCGCTGGTGTTCAGTATCCCGGTCGAGTCCAATGACACGTAGTCACGTCCGCTGTAAAGTCTCCACGTGATGCCGACATGGCGAAAGGGGTCGTCCACTGAGGCCTCAGCCAGCTCGAAAAGGATCCTACAGTCCAAAAGCCCGTCGTGCACGCACGTCGACTTGATCTTCATCGCAGCGTCGGTTGTTGCAACGACCCCGTACATGACGTCTTCCACAGTGCCCTCCACAGTGCCCAACAGCAACAACGACGGTGTGAACGGAGCCTCGTCATTGTTCGACGTCGCTCGCTCTCGGTAGATCCGTAGATTGTCTTTCCGTCGCATCTCCTTCCAATGGCCTTGTGACGAGTCTGGGAAGCCTTCCTTCGTCACCAACAGCGTGTTGGATTGCCCTAAATTGTGCGTCACGAGGGACGAGGCCAAACCTCGCAGCATGTCTTGATCTGCATGGGAGACTGCGAGTTCCGGCAGTAACCTCGACAAACTGGATGACGACCTTCGCTTCATCACGTGGCGGGTATTCTTACAATGATGGTCCTTGTGCATTTTCCGCTGCATGGAAACTTCGACAGGCGTGTAACGGATCAACGAATGCGTCTGACCATCGGAGACTCGCTCCGCTCAACATCCAGCGCCTCGACTTTGGTGGCACGTAAAAGTTGAGAGGCTTCACTGTACAGATGAACAGGAATTCGTATGCGCCACACGACCCAGTCCCTAACGTCGGTCGGCCTGTCAGCAGATAACATTCGACTCGAGGCAGCTTTTTCCGACACCTTCACGGTTGAAATAACTTATGTGCTTTAGCCCTTTCTTTCCTGATTACAGGGAATATTCTATGGGATCGCTCACTCTCCGCATGCCAAGTTCGTCTCTGGCAATGGCCGTGGCGTCGCTCTGCACAACTTCGTGAATGCACAGTGAGCAAAAGTCCGTTTCTTCTCGAGCACCGAGCATTGGTCAGGTGCCACCGCGCACACCACTTTCTTGACGCAGCAACGGGAACAGACAGCGCGATTGCAGCTCTTGCACGTCTTCTTCCTTCCTGGTAGAAAGCTGAAGCTCTTGTTGCAGACTTTGCACGTCGAGTCGGTGGGTTTCTGCTTGGGTCTGACCGGAGGGAACTCGAGCTCCGAGTCGCCGCTGATCTTGCGCAACCGCCACGCGAGCTTCTTCATCTGAGCGCACTCCATGCTGCGAGAGAAAGACATCCACTGGGTAGCGATGGTCTGCAGTGACGAGATGACATGGCTTTGAGCATTGGTCGAGAGGTCGAAGAAGCCCCTCGTGTAGCACTCGACCGTGTTGTTAGTCTTCTGACGGTAGAGCGAGCACACCGACATGTTTCCTCGCACGATGTTGAGGTCGACGAACGACGGGAACTGCGGGAATCCGACCGAGTGCGATACATTGTAGCCGACTCGTTCACCCCAGGAGGTGACCACCATCCCGGCCGTGTCGAGAGTCACGTAGTCTCGGTCTTCGTACAGCCGCCACTGAATGCTGACGCTGTGGAACGGGTCGTCCACTGTGGGCACCTCGAGCTCGTCGAGCACTTTGGAGTCGATGACGCCGTCCCGAATGCAGGACGACTTGATCTTGAGCGATTCGTCCGTCGGAGCTACCACCCCGTACATGATGTCGTCGAGTTTGCCGACGACCGACCCCAACAGCAGCAGCGATGGGATCGTCGGTAGAGTGTTGCTCTCTGCATTCTGCCGTTCCCGGTAGATGCGAATGCCTTCGACTTTGCGGGTCGAGACCCACCGCCGGGTGTCTGGGTGGCCGTCTTTGGTCAAGCACAAGCTGTTGTACTGCTCGAGGTTGTGAGTGACGAGGGTGGTCGCGAGTTCGCTAAGCAAAGCTTGGTCTGCATCGGGGATCAGCAGCGCTGGCAGGATCTTGGAGATGGTTGACGTCTTCGGCATTGGACGCAAGTTCAGCAGTGAGCGAAGATCACGATGAGGTTGACCAGGTGCTTGCGTTCGGCCACGAAAGAGGTGGGTGAAAGGCACCGTCGCCACTCTCTGGCTTCGCTAAGCGGTCAATTTTGCAGCCTCGCGATCCAGAGGAGACCTGGACGCATGTACTGGTACCGGGAAGGCTCAGGGGAGCATGAACATGACAATGACTTCGGACCGAAGTCTTCGGTGGGAATGGTTTCATCGGATGAATCGGCAGCATCTTGGCGATCGTATCGTCTGAACCAGAACACCTAGCAAAACAAGTCGCTCGGTGAGGGCGCAAAGCATCGATGGTGATGCAATGCTTCACTTGGCCTGCTCTTTCGGTTCCAACGTGGGTTTCGCTTGCTGCAGCTGATGGATAAAAGCCAAGCAGCTCTATTAGCTCAACGACGTCGTAACGTACGAAAACAATCGCTCCATGCCTCGCTTTCAATCGACTGGCAACAACTGAATTGGTGACTCGAAAACGACATCACCGGCAATGTTGTCGCCAAGACATCACACTGTGTAGCACTTCAAGGTGTTCTACCAACAAGACCGCTACGGAAGACCGAAAAATGTTCAACCAGGTCGTTTTGGCAGATTGCCCGAACTGGTTCTTGGAGAGTGGTGATCATAGGCCACCGGTCCGTCTAGGATCCCTTCCCAGTCCTGTGCGATGATCCTCATACTACGTAGTATTTAACTGCCAAACGCCAGGCGCTCAACTCATAAGATGCTACGAAAAACAATGGAGAAAAATGCAGCAAGCGGTGCGCTGCTCACTTGGTAGTGGAGCAGCTCGCAGCTTGAGGAGAAACGGAGACAGCCAGCGGCTTCTCCCATGCAGACAGAAGATAAAGGAGTCAAAAATGTCGTGGACGCACACAACACACGGTCAGGTCCGCTAGTTAGCTCGTACGGACGCGGGCCGCGTCGGCCATGCCCTTCCAGTCCGTCTCGCAGATCTTGACGAGGGACACCACGCAGCCAAAGAAGATGCCGACAGTGAGCCCAAGCCACATCCCTTCGACGCCCAAGTCCATGCGGAACGCAAAGTATACACCGGCGGGCAGTCCGATGACAAAGTAGGCAAACAAATTGATGTACGCGCCCAACATGAGCCGCCCCGTGCCTCGGAAAACGCCCTGCATGACGGCATTCAAGGCGTCACACATCTGGTACGGCATGAGGAACAGCAGCGCGTGACCGGCCAACGAAATGGACGTGGCGTCGTTGATGAAGATCTCGGGGATGTAGTAGCGCGTGGCGATGATAAGGACAGCCAAAACTGCAGACACGGACACAGACAGGAGCATCCCGAGTGTCGACGCCAACTTGGCGTGGTGCGGCTGGTTACTACCCGAGTAATTGCCCACGAGAACGTTGGCTGCAACGGAGATACCGAGGAAGAAGTTGAAGGCGATCGTCGACACGTTCACCAAGACGGAGTGGACGCTGATCGCCACGACGCTGTTGGGCAGCCACCCGACGATAGCCGCCATGATCTCGAACGACCACCACTCGAGTAACATCATAAACATGCCAGGGATGCCCAGCGTCAAGAACGAGCCCAAGTAGTTGACGGCTTCCTTGGGCTGCCATCCAGACCACCATTCGGCTGGGATCTGAGGGTTCCGGATGTAGTACGGGATCAAACACAACGGGAGGATGATCTCGGACAGCAGACGCGCGATCGCTGCGCCGTCGAAGCCCAGCGACGTGTAGAAGACCAAGTACGCACCCAAACCAGCGTTCACGAGGTTACTAAGCACAGCGATATACACCATGGGCATGACAATGTTCTGAGCTTGCATGACCTTCTTGAGCATCTCGTACAGATACAAGAACGGGATGCCTGGCAGCAAAATGCGACTGAATCGTCCAGCAAACGCCACCACCTCGGCCGGCTGACCGAGCAGCAGCAAACAAGCCTCCGTGTACCAATTCACGAGGAACACAGGGATCATGGCAATCGCTAGTACGATGAGTCCGCTCTGAAGGTAAATGCCGAGCTTCTTGGGCTTGCCAGCGCCGTACGCTTGAGAACACAACGTATCCATTGCCGTTGCCAGGCCAAAGCCCACGCCGATCGCTGTCAAATTCATGCACATGGTCGAGAGCGCCACTCCGTCTAAATACTGCTTGGTCAAGGGCGAGTCCATGTGCCCCACTAATGTCATACTGACCAGTTCGGGAAAAACTCCAACACGTACGTAAAGATCACAGGATACGAGAGCTTGACCAGTTTCCGTAGCTCTGTCTTGATCTCAGGCCTTGTGTCATGTTCATCAAGGTCTTCTAGTAAGATCCCCGACTCGATATCCGTCTCCACGTCATACGTAGACTGAAGCAACGGCGCTTCCTCTCCAGCTACGTGCTTCTTGATCGGTTTGTGCACTACTACAGGCCATTCATCCTCCGGAAGCGACAGCGATCGCACTGCGATGGCTACAGCATTCGACGGACTGTCTGACGAACTATATGAACTCGTCGACGTCTCGGAATCCTCTCCAGACTCCTCCGACAGTTTGTTGTGTCTTGTATTGGTCTTCCCACGGTGTATTTGCTTGCGGTTCTTTGCCGATCCTCGTGGACTGAGCAGTTCGTGGCTTTCAAGCTGCCACTTTTCGACATTGGATTTCCACGAGGTGGCGCTCGAGTCGTCGGCTGGCGGCTCCGATTTCACGGATTTCAACGTGCCGTAGCCGCCGAAAGCTCGGTGGGTGTTGGTCATGTTGCTCTTCTTCTTGAGCTTGGCGTCGGGGATCGTCAACGGCTGCAATTTGAGCTTCCTGGAAGCCTTGACCACCTTCCCGTCTCGACGAGACTTGTCGGTGCCGTCGGCCGTTGGTTTGGCGGTCCGACGCTTCGATGCGGGGCGACTATGGTTTCGTATTAAGCCGCTGGAATTATCGCCACCAGAGCTCTCTCCGCTGGCGCTGGCGTCGTCCTCGGCGGCCATTATCATCCCCATCGTCCTCTGCGTCTCTGCTGGAGGGGTCGACAGTTGGGATCTGGAGCGGCTGGCCGTTCACGACTTTGGAGAGTTTTAAAGCTTCGCGGCCTGGGAAGAAACGCCTAGATGGCAAGTCCGCGGCGGGGTTCGTATAAGTTGGGATAAGCTAAAAAGTGACGCCGAGCGAGTCATAATGCACAGAAAGAAAGGTTAGTTTTACTAGTTCGGTCTCCGATAGATACCAAGAGCAAGTATAACGTGGTACGTACTCGACGTCGAGGGTGGTCCAAGTGACGCAGGCGGCAAATTTCGCCATACAGCGGGGGTGTCGAGACGATGAGAGCGAGCTCGCAGCGAGGCGAGACGAGAGCGAAGGCGGTTGCAAAATCTTCCTGCAACAACGGAGTCACTCCAAGGCGTTGGGTGGGTAGCTGACAAGTCCGAAAGAGACTTTAGGCGGTGGGTCGAGAGGCGGCAGACCGCTCGAAAGAAGACTTGAGAAGAAGTGCTGTGAGTGCTGGAGCTTCGATTCCGAAATGATGCGACTCGACCGAGACCATGCAGCGACCGCCTGGTTTTAACTGGGTGGGGGCTCTACGGATGTCTCTTCTATAAATTCAATCCGGTAATTTGTTTTCATAACGTGCATTTACTGGATTTGGGTAGGTTGTGGAAAAAGGTAAAGTATTTGATATTGCAGGGAGTCTAAAATTCTGCAGGTTTACCACGCGCGGATGGCGGGGATGCGCTGCGTTGTAGCGTCCGCCCTGCGAAAGATACTTGGCCCAAACGTCTCGACGCACGAGACGGCCACCACTTTGGAGCGGTCTTGGCCGTCGAGGACCGTCACTCTACGAGGTCTCGGCCGAGTTTTGGCCTCGCATCTGCTGGATTCGCGCGATTAGCGTACGCGTGCATCTCGCTTGCCCCAGGGTAACGTAAGCGACAACGCGCAGTGTCTCTGCGCGAACTGGCTCAAGCCTTGCGCTGCACGAAGGCATTTTTTCATCGCATCGAGTCCCGCGTTGCAGCAATTGCCACAGCAAGAGAATCGCATTGAAAACTGGAGCAACCGATTAAATACTACGTGTAGTAGTAGTATAAATACATCTGACAAACTGTGCTAGGTTCTGTCCTCAAACTGTGGTGGCGATTCGATCGCTGCAGCACGCCAGCAACGGCATAAAACGCTAAAGCGTCTTCAAGTAGAGACTCCATAGTTCAGTGAATACTGTACAATAGTGGCGACAGGCGCAATCGTTGTTGTAAAACTACGACAGACGGATTGCCCAACGACGCTTTTTACGGATAGCAGGAAAAAAATGTACACAAATTTGTACAGAGAACAACTTTTGTGGTAACTATTTGTCTGACGTGGCACTCGCGATTTCTCCATGGTGCTCTCTCGCTGGTTGCTGCTGGGCTGCTTGCTGACCGCCTCGGCGGTTGCCGTACAGGACTTCGACTTTGCCGACCTGGGGAAGTACGTGGCTCCCTGCAACAGCTTCACGTGCGAAGCTGGTGAGAAACCTGCCCCTAAAAAGTACGGTATCTTTTATCGTATTTTATATCGTTTTCCTGATCGCGTTCTTACTGTATTTCTTTAGGGACTTTGTGTTTACAGCGAACGGATGCGGCACAGCCGACATGCCAATCGCTGCCAGGGCGGACTTTGAAGAGTGCTGCAACTGGCACGACGCGGTGCGATGGCTACAACTTGATGCCGATATGTCATATTTATTTATTATTTATTAACATGCTTTTCGTCTGTAGTGCTACAGTGTCTGTGGCATGGACAAAGCCAAGTGCGAGAAGCGGCTCCGCAAATGTCTGAACGCCAAATGCAAGGCTCTCTGGGACGACAGCCAGCGCGAGCAGTGCCAATCCACTGCGCAACTTTTCTCCATCGGTGCCAATGTAAGATACTTTTTATGAGTTATTTAAACTTTTTATTATTTTTCTTTAACCTTTTCTGATTGAATTGTTTAGATGATTGCGTGTCCGGCGTATCAAGACTCTCAAAAGCCTGCGAGTGTGTGCCCAAGCACGAACTCGCGGGCGCCAACCGTGATCGGTTGGTGCACTTTTGAAAGAGAATGGGGCTCCTGAAGACGATTTGGAGGTGGACGCGATCGACGATCTGCTGGAGAAATACTACGGAGACGAACCCAAAATGTTCATGAGGCTGCTGAAGAAGTATCCGTCGGCGGTCAAGAACGACCCGAACAAAAGAACTTCATGGACGAGCTCGCGAAATCTGGCGGCGGCGGTGCAAAGGCCAACCCTGTGGCGGATAAGAAGAAGCGGCGTAAGGCCGTCGAAAAAGACGTTCCTGTCGACGAGCACGAGGAGCTCTAGAGGCTTCATCAGGTCCGCTTTACCGAAAGATAATCCACCGTCCTTGGATTAACTCGAGATTCGTTTATTTGACGCAGCAATCAATGCAAGGAGAAACTAACAGATAGCGGGGCGCTTGGGCGCCACAAGGTCCGACGCGAGTTTGGCCAGCGCTTCCATTGTGGCGTAGTCCTTGGTGGAGATGTTGTTGTGCGGCACTCCGTCAGCTGCACACAGCGAGGCCACCACTTCACCGTTGGCTCCGTGCACCGGGAAACCCGCATAGAACTTGACGCCGAGGTCCTTGACGCACGGCATCTGCGAGAAGCGCATATCCCGCATGGGGTTCTTTAGGATCAGCGGCTTCTCGGCGTACACAGCGTGGATACACACGTTGTTGGTACGTGGCATCGTGAAGGCCTTTTCCGGCAGATTGTACGTGCCGATGGCGTGGAAATTCTCGTCGTCGACCACCGACACGAAGCCGATGGGGCAGTTCAACCGCTTGGCCGCCACCTGCGCCACCAGATCCAACGCTGCGTGGTCGTACTCTGGCTGAAGCACCCCCATCTGCTCAATGGCCTTCAGCCGGTTCGTCTCCTTCTTCGGAGCCGGCATCGGTGGCATCGGATGGTCTTCTGCCTTGGTCTTCTTGGCGTTGAACTCGAACACGTAGTCGCGCTCTTCCAGATCCGCGACGGTGCATTGGTCCAAACTGCTGTAGCGGTCCTTCATGACACGAAGACTCTGACTCAAGTAGTTTTCAATGTCCCGTGTGACCTGCTGCGTCTTGGTGACGTTTTTGCGGCGCTTGTTCCTGAACGTACGCGACTTGACTCGTTTCGCTGCGGGGCTTACAAACTCGTATTCATGCTCAGTAGCCACAGGTTTGACGAGGTGGCCAAGGAAGTCCAAAGCCTGCGAGTTTTGCTTCGGGTCGTCCGAGTACAGCTGCTCCGTGAGTTCTTCAACGGAACTCGAGTCCGACGTCATGGAAGCAGTGTCTCCGTCGTCCATCATTGCGTCCAAGTGATACTTGTCGTCGTTGTACCAGAGAGCGTCATCTACAGCAACAACTGCGGGCCCCAACGCTTCCAGCAAGTCCTCGTCATCGAAGACGCACGAGTCCACACGGTGTACACTGCAAGCAGCAGCGGTTGCGACGGAGTTCACCCACGCGCCTCGACTTCATACAGCTGCGAACACTCACCACATACCATGTGACCGCACAAGTGGCAGAAGAAGTCGCGACGGAAGAAGTGGAAGCGCTTAGAACAAATCGAGCACGACTTCTCGAGCGCCGGGTCTTCATACGCTGTCGGGAAGTAGATGAACGTCTGAAATCCAAAGCGACGACGACGCACGACGCGTTCAAACTGCTGCAGCGACTTCGTCAGCACGTTCAGTACGTGTTTCGCCTCGGGGTTCATGATACTCTCGCGACGACGAGCGAGCTCGGAGGCGTTCGGCGTCATGAAGCTCGACATGGAGCTGAACGAAGACGTCGGACCGGTCTCCATGCTGGGCTTCGTGTCCTCTCCAAACTGCGTCGGTGGTGTCGGAGACGCATACCCATGAGCGAAGATACGTGTGACGTTGGTGTTGCTGCCCGCAAAGGCCTGATTGTTGTGCGTGCTTTGGATGTGGAAGCCCACAGAAAGATGGTCCAGTTCGTTGCGAAGAGCAGTGCGATCTGTGTTCGGAATCAACTGGTCGTGGAGTTCTTTGGGCAGCGTCTTCATGATGTGAACGGCTCGGTCTTCACCTGGATACTGTTGCGTAAATGTGGAGAAGCAAAGCTTCTGAGTACGCTTGTGCTTGCCTCCCAACTCGATCGGGATCTTCGGACGGAGAGTTGCAACGCTAACACCGATTAGCGCTTGCTCGGGAGACTCCTCCTCCTTCTCCATCTCGTACCGGGACGCCACCATCGACTGGCGACGCAAGTCGGACGATAGGATTCGTCTTTGACTAAAGAGCACGTCTCCTTTCTTGAACTTCTTGCCCACCAGTGCCTTCATCGTGGACTCGTACACGTTGGACTCGTGTGTGATCAAGACGTTGAGTACCTCGTTCAAATGGCACCTTAGCTCCGCCTTGGCGACCACCGCGTGGGCAATATCTCGGTCTTCATCGACAGCATCCTCGCCAGACCCCGTGGCCAATTCAAACACGTCTACGCCTTGCCGACGGTGGCCTTGCTTCCAGCGACGCCCGTAGGTGTCCCGCGCGACTGCGGCGTTCAGTTTCGGGACCGTGGCGACGATGTCGTCGCAGATTTCTTGGTCCGACATGACCAACTTCTCTCGGCCATTGGGTGCCGTCACCACCAACCCTGCCGGGGCCGATCCGTAGTAGTTGGAGTACTCGCTTGTGCCGTGGTGCGAGCTCATGACGATGTCTTAGAAGAGGTGTGTTCGAGGAATTCAGGAGATATCTCGACCCCTCGGAAGCGTCGGAAAACGAAAGCGACCACGACCACCACGCCGCAAATTGCGAAGTGAAAGGTGGTGCCTCGCTGAAAAGCGAAGGAGCGGCACCGGTGTGGGGTGGAGGTGATGCAAGGGCGCGCCATTGACACGTCACAGTCACATGGGGACCAGATACCTCGCATGATACCCCCGTTTAAGTAAATGATGCTGTTTGGATAGTCGCCACCGGATGGAGTGCCGAAGGATACGAAAGGAGACCACCACAACGAAGGAGAGATGTTGTGGCTGGACTATGAGCACTGGCGACGCTATCCGAAGACTCGGTCTCACCTTTTCGTGACCTGAACTTAAACAGGAGTACCTGGAAAGTCCATTCAAAAGTCACTTCATGCGTCACTGCGAGTGCAAAGTTTGGGCTGCTGTCTCGACTCGAACGAAAGCTTTTGAGAGGCATCGGTGGCAAATATGGTAATCATCAACACGTTCGCTGCTCCATTGCCAGCCTTGGCGATCAAGATTACCAGTGCTTTGCCACACGAAATGACCATTGGAATGTGTTTGAGCTTCGCTAGACGGCGCAGTTCCAACCATGTCGGGTGTCCCCTTACGTGACGGCAAAAAGTGCTGGCAGTGCATTGTAATGGCGTTGCTCACGATGCTGAACCCACCACCATCAGCGCTGGCGTGTTCATTCTGGTCCCCACGTTGTCGACCGTGGTGGCAGTGTCGACATGACTGGTGCTCCATTCCTTTTCGCTGTCGAGCTCGCGCGCTTCAACGGCAAGTAAAAAACTGGTGGACGCTGATGGTGCTGTCGGTGCGTGTGCTACCGGTGGAACGGCACTTGTCGTGCAACAGTACGTCAGTCCCTCTCGATCACACAAGTGTGTCTGCTAGCGGACCCCAATCGGCTGGACAAATTGACGAGACACAAGTTTCGCTTCTTCTAGCAAATGCAGCTTTGTGATCTTATAGCAAAGCAACATTGAGTTATCACGGAAAGCACTGCTCGATTTGTCTCGTGGGGTTGCACAGTCAATGGAAACGTCACGTGCGGCTCGTCAAGAGCTTAGTTGGGCATGAGTCGTAGACGAGCGCGATCCTTCGGCGCTAGGAGATCCGAGGCCAGCTTGGCCAGCGTCTCCATCGTGGCGTAGTCTTTGGTCGAAATGTTGTTGTGTGCGACTCCGTCCGCTGCACAGAGCGACCCCACCACCTCGCCGCTCGGGGCTCGCAGTGGGAAACCGGCGTAGAACTTGACGCCGAGGTCGTCCACACACGGCATCTGCGCAAAGCGCATGTCTCGCTGCGGGTTCTTGACCACGAACGGCTTCTCGGCGTACACGGCGTGCATGCACATGTTCTCATTTCGAGGCAGGTGGTGCGCGATCTCGGGCAAGTTGTAGTTGCCGATGGCGTGGAATTGCTCGTCGTCGACCATGGACACAAAGCCAATGGGACAGCCGAGACGCTCTGCAGCGACCTGGGCGATCATGTTGAGCGCAGATCGGTCGTAGTCTTGCCGCAGAGCACCCGACTTCTTGATAAAGTCCACACGACGTGCATCTTTTTGAGCGTCGGGCATTGGAGGTAGCGGGTGGTCTTCGTTCGTGACTTTGGACCCGTCAAACTCATACTGGTAGTCTCTGGTACGATCGTTCACATCACAAGCGTCTACCGTGTACTTGAGTCGGGACTTGGCCAGTTCTTCGGTCACGTGGTTCTCCACGCTCTCCATTACACGCTCCTTCTGGGTTTTCCTTTTCTTCTTCTTGCCCTTCTTGCTGGTCGTTTGGCTTCGTATGCTACCATTGCTAGGAAGCTTCACGAGTTTACGGTTCGAAGCGGAGGAAGACGTCGAGCTCGCTGGGCTTCCGACGAGTCTTCCGAGCATTTCGAGTGCACGACTGCGGGTTTCTGGGTCCTCCGAGCACAACTGGCCGGTCAAGTCGTCCATGTCAGACTCTGTCGATGCAGCGTCGTCCTCATCATCAGCAGTTCGTGTGGAGCTGGAGCTGTGGATAGGCAGCCAGTCATCGGGGCTGCTTCCACTAGAATGGGACCGAGGGCCGGCAGTAGGTCTTCGTCGTCGAACTTGCAGGCGTCGACACGCACCACACACAAGACACAGCAACGGTTCTTGCGGACCTCTCCGATCCGAGCTTCCACTTCATACAGCTGCGAGCATTCGCCACAGACCATGTGACCGCAGAGCTGGCAGTAGAAATCGCGACGGAAGAAGTGGAAGGTCTTGTTGCAGATCGTGCAGCGCTTCTCGAGCGTCGGGTCCGCGTACTCTTTGGGAAATAGATGAACGACTGGAAGCCGAATCGTCGACGACGAATCACTTGCTCAAACTGCGATAGCGAATCCGTGAGGACTCTCATGACATGCTTCGCCTCCGGGTTCATCAACGCTACTCGACGTCGAGCCAAGTCGGAAGCGTGGATTGTCGACGCCGCCTCGCGTTTACGGGCGACGGATGCCGCACGGTGCTTGCCACTCTCATCTCTGAAAGCCGACGACGGTCGGTCCGAAGCGTACGCATGCGCGAAGATGCGTGTGGTCTGTCGGTTGCTACCACCGGGGCGTGGAGTGAACTGCAGGTCGAAACCAACGCCAATGTGGTCGATCTGACGTCTCAATGCTGAGCGTTCGGTGCTGGGTAAGACTTGGTCGTGAACGGACTTTGGCACCGTCTTCATGACGTGCACAGCACGATTCTTGCCAGGGTATTGGTGCGTACATGTCGAGAAGATGAGTTGTTGAGCGTGTTTGTGACGAGACTGGATCTGCATTTGCAGACCCGCGCTAGGACGCAGCGTGGCCGATGTGACCGTGATTATACCTTGTTGCGGAGCCTCACTCTGTCCGTTCTCAATGGGAGCTCGAGCTTGTTCTTGCGATTCACTTCCGAAGGCGACGCGCTGGTGGAAGAGCACGTCTCCTCTCTTGAACTTCTTGCCGCAGAGTGCCTTCATGGTGGTGTCGTAGGCGTCCGAGTCTTGATGCAGCAGCACGCTCAGTGCTTCGTTGAGATGGCAACGAAGCTCCGTCCTGGCCACCGTCTCGTGTAGGATGTCCAGGTCGTCGTCGGGGTCGACGGGCGAGTATCGAGGATCCATCTCGGCGCATTGCACGCTGCCCTTGCCCGTGCGTGTCTTCCATCGTCGACCTTTGACGCCGTTGATCACCGCCGAGTGTAGCTTGGGGATGGTGGCGAGGATGTCATCGCAGATCTCTTGGTCCGAGAACACCAGCGTCTGCCGGAAATCGCTGGTGCTGCGCATCACCAAACCATTGTCGTCTTCGCCGAATGCAACCGAGCGGGTCCCGGATTGAGTCACGGTGTAGTCGCCTTCGGACGGCGTGTATTCACTGCTGGATTGGCCCTGCGGCGAGTGCGGGTAGCTCCACGGGTCTTTGAGACTTCGACTGCTCATTTTCTAACGAAGTTGTGCTCGACGCGTCGAATTGGCAAGTGGTTGAGCCAAGCGATCCCTTGGCAGGTGGAAGAGCCCAATTGAGCGAGGGGTTCTGGAGCTCTGACCGCTCATCGACCGGAGGTCACGCCTTGAGGCGTGTTTTCGCCTCGTCGCCACCCAAAATGATCCGTCGACTGACGCTGGCGCATTGACAGCATGGCGGACGTTGCCAAGCAGATGGTGTTACCAAAACCCGACGACAAGTTGCCGGGGTCGTCTTCACACCAGCGAAATGCTTCGAGAGTGGACTTGACGTGGTTGATCGCCACGTTCTTGGTTCTGGGTCGTCTTTTTGAGACAAGATGTCAACGAGGTCAAGACGACTGACTCACGACGGCGACAGCATGAGATCGGATCACGTCGAAATCGACTGACAGGGATAGTGCACGCGGCCCCAAGTTGCGCTGCTGCGTCTCCCTTCTACAGGGTGCATGCGTGCGGGCTGGTTGACGTCAAATTGGGTTGTTTACTTTATCGCATTGAAAACCCAGCTCGACTTGGGTGAAATCCGCTGTAGATCGTTTATCCCAGTGGGTTTTAAGCGCAGTACCCACACTCTCACTTGTTCCAGAACCCCAAATCGCGATGGAGGAGACGCCGCAGCTCGCCGCCTTCCTGACGGCCATGACGCAGTACTCGCCGACGGTGCCCGAGGAGCTGGTTGAGTACTACCTGCAGCAGTCAGGCTTCGCCACCAACGACGTCCGGTGTACGCACGCGCGCGATTCACTACATCTGAAACGGTTCTAATTTATGTGTGTCTAAAATACAGCACGCGCATGATCTCGCTGGTGGCCCACAAGCTGCTGCTGGACGTGACCCACGACGCCATGCAGTACCAGCGTATCCGCTCGCAGTCTTCAGTCAGCGCGCCCCAGGACGGAGCCTCCCCCACTGCCAGCAGAGCTGTGCTCACCATGGAAGACCTGGCTGCCAGGTTTGTTGTTCACACTATTTCTAAATTTAGGTTTAGAAAGGATCTAACTGTGTTTTTGCTGTGCGGGTGCAGTTTGAAGGAGTACGGCGTGAATATCTGCCGACCAGAGTATGTGAGCGACGTGGCTGAAGACCCACACGCCTAAACAGATTAGAGAATGCAAGCATGATGACTTTTTTACTGTACTAATAGTTTTGCTATAGTTTTGCAACATGCTCAGTTAATGTGCTTTATATTTCATTTTACTGTTGATATCGCTTACGGCCACCGTGGGAATGGGCCGTTCCGGTTGTCTTTGCCTGGAGCGATGATGAGAGTTGCTGCCAAGTCTGCGAGAGCTTCCATCTCGGCGTACTGCTTGGCGGAAATGTATTTGTGCGGCACAAAGTCTGCTGCACAAATGGTGGCCACGACGGTGCTGTCGGGTGCGCGGATGGGGAACCCAGCGTAGAATCGCAGTCCTGTTTGGTTGACGAAGCCCATGTGGCTGAAGCGGACGTCGTTGAGCGCGTTCTTGACGACCAGAGGCCTCTCGTGGTAGATAGTGTACGAGCACATGGACTCTTCGCGAGGAATGGACATGCCGATGGCCCCTTTAGGGTGCAGACCGACCACGTACTGCGTTGAGCCATCGATCATCGTCAGGTATCCGATGGGGCAGTTGAGATGGGCAGCGGCGATCTGCGCGAGCATATTGAGTGCACTCCGATCGTACACGGGACTCAACGCTCCAGACCGCACAATGTGTTCAATCGTCTGCGTTCGTGGACTGGAAGAGGCTTCGGTGGCAATGGGTGAGCTGGAGACATGGTCATACTACCGTCGAATTCCAATTGATAGTCCCGCTTCGAAGGTGCAATGGAGAAGGTAGACTCTTCCCCGGAAAACATCCTCTTCGTGTCACGTAGCGTGCTGCGGAGTGTGCGTCGGAGATGGTCTTCAACGTCTTCTCGTAGCTGGTTGGCTCGTGATTGCTTTAGCGGGTTGCGAAGTTGAGAATTAACTAGGCGATCCAGAGTCTGCAACGCCTGAGAACGCTCCAACGGATTGTCTGGGGCTAGCTGAGAGATGGACATTTCGTCTGCACTGTCGGCAGTGTCTGCTTCGGACAGCATTGTCGTGTTGGAATCGATGCTCGGCAGTTTAGGGGCTTTTTCGATGGGAGAACTGAATTCGTAGTCCGGTTCGACTTCGTCGGACTCGCTTTCAGCCACCACTGCAGGTCCCAACGCAGTGAGGAAGTCCTCGTCTTCAAAGACGCAAGAGTCCACGTTGGCGATGCAGCGCACGCAGCCGCTTCTTTGATACTTCACCAACTTGCTCTTCAACCTCGTACAACTTGGAACACTCGGCGCAGCAGACGTGGCCGCAAAGTTGGCAATATAATTCACGACGCAGCAGCGAAAACCGCTTCTCACAAATCCGACAGGTCTGCATGCCGTGCTGAAGACCGCCTTCCTTGCCTTGAGGCTTCACAGTCATGAAGGTCTGAAGACCAAGTCGTCGTCGACGGATCACTCGCTCGAAACGCTGTAGCGATGTCGTCAGCAATTCAATCACATGCTTAGCCTCTGCGTTGATATGAGCTGAGCGATATTGGGCCAGTTCAGTCGGACTGTAGGACGATTTGGACTGCATTTGC
>JAAVTH010000758.1:0-26694 GCA_011947325.1 Phytophthora macrochlamydospora | reverse complement strand
ATTCAAGAAGGACCCAGGACGCAGCGTCACCAACACAGCATTCGTCTCCACGTTACTCTGCGCAACGATCGATCGGTCGTCGTCGCCAAACAGACTCACAGTAGCCACCGGGTCAATCAGGTCGCGGGCTACTGTCACGTTCGACTCGTTCGCGACCCATTCCAGCAGAGGAAGCATCGTCTCCGCTACGAGATTTGAATGGCCTGAACGTCGTGACAAAACCGGGGTATGCCGGGTGGCGAACTTCATGCAAGAAGCGCTACAAGTTTATTGACACCACCAAATCTACCTAGCTGGCGTTGATCCGTACGTGCATGGAGATATGTCCACCGTCGTCAGACCTCGGGATCCACATCACGAGCGAACCACCTCCTGAACCAGGTAATCCACCAACACCAGGACGCCACCGATCCAAGTAGAAGGTTTTGTCTTGCAGCTCCTTCACAGTGGAGTCCCAAGTTACAGTCTCACCTGCTGCGACGTCCACCTCAGCGAAATCGTCACCACCACAGTGAACGACAACGGTCACATCTTGTGTGTCGGTGCTCTCGAAGATGAGGCTCACCACACCGTCTCCTTTCTTGGTCCACCAGCCGTAGCTACCCTCGAACGCGTCGTCGATAGTCGTGAGCCCCAGCGCGTCGTACAGAGTGCCATCGTCGATCTCTCCGATGAAAGCGGTCGGTCCACAGATGGGCTGGACGAATTGCGACGCCATCCAAACGATACCCGTAGGGTCAAGTCCTCCTATGGCGGTGAGCCCCAAGTTCGACACCTCAAGCAAGTAATCCTCTTCAGCGACGTTAACGCCCATATCGGTCGTTGACTTCTCGATCAACTGGTCAATGATGACCCCGAACGTCTTTCGCAGCAAGTCTCGAGTCTCGAAGGCAGCCGTTGGCGTCTTTGTTGGCAACATTTCCTTCATGCAATTGTTGGTCACTGCGGGGATCTCGTTCAGCACGAGAGAAGACTCGCTCACGGTCACGCGGATGTCATCAATAGCAGCGTTCGGTGTCTTGTTGCGGATGTCGCTGACCGAGTAAATGACGTGGTCTGCGAGTCGCTTGAGCTCGTATCCGCACGACGAGTTCGAGTCGATAAAGTCCTGGAGCTCCGTCACGGTCGAGTCGGGTGTGTCGATGGCTTTGGTGTCTGTGAGAAGTTTGATGACGTTCTCGGCTGACGAGACGATCTGCTCTCCGTTGACGATGGCCTGCTTGACGATGTTCTCGACGATCATGAGGACGATACCCGTTGCCTGCAGTTTCTTCGGCACTGGCATGCCAAGACAAGTCGCCACAGCCACGGGTAAATCGACAATGATGACGTCGGTCTTGTAGGCAACGGCAAGCATTTGCTCGACGTCTCCCTGGGGTGCTGTGGTTTGTTTAAAGCGCATGTAATAAATGAACGACTTGAGGACGGAAATGACCGTCGCGGCGCACATGTAGACTCGCTTGGCGGTCTTGTAAGTGTTCCAAATCGTTTTGAAAACCCCGCCAGTTGCGGCGTTGAACACGACACCGGCCACAGAAGCAACCTTCTGCATTATTGCCTGTGCGCAGTCGTCGTTCTGAGGGATACACTCGGCGTAGCACTCGACCGGGTAGGAGAATGGGCACTGCGTGATGCAGCTACCGCCGTCGGTGCTGTAGCCCAGAGGACAGACGCCGTCGCTGTTCTGGTTTTGCATCTTCCGGTAGCACGCAGTGTCCTTGGCGTTACCGATGGTGGGGCCGACCCAGTTGCGAATCGTGGATCCGTACCAGTCCGAGCCTACTTCATCCGTGAGCTCCATGTGCTTGGCGTCGATCTTCGTCCAAATGGCGCCGATTTGATCCACTTCACTTTCAGCGCGACCGAACAATCCACCGAGTTTGTAGCCCTCGGGTGCTGTCAGTAGAATGTTATCGCCCGTTTTGCTACCGACGCCTACTGAATTGCCAGCACTCGTCCCAAAGCCGAGGTAGAACACACGTGTGCGACCGCCCACCTTTCCCCAGTGAACTTCCATCGAGTTGATAAGTTCACCCTGCCCGAGAGTTAGCACGTGGTCTTCACCCCGAACCTCCGTGGGTCCAGGTTAATGCTTCTGGTGATGAAACTTGCAGCGTGACTTGGTCGACACGCTCTTCACCGCGGATCGTGACGGAACTAAACGCCTGGCCAAGTCGAACCTTTGCAATATCCGAGAATGCGATGCCATGGGGCCCGCCATACATGGCGCTGAGCATAATGTCCTCGCCAGAACCTGGCACGGGTACGGCTTTAATGCTCGTCCACACCACACCAAGCAGATCGATTTCTTCACCAGCGCGACCAAAGAACCCGCCGAGTTGGTATCCTTCCGGTGCAGTCACTTTGACCGATTCTTCGGTCTTGGATCCTGCTGAGACCGAGTTGCCTGCATTCGTGCCGAAGCTTAGGTAAAAGATGCGGGTACGATCGTCCTTCTTGCCCCAATGGGCCTCCATCGACGTAATGTACTCACCCTCGCCAAGAGTGAGTACGTTGGGTGTTCCGCCTGATCCTCCATGCGAGAATGATTTCGCTATCGGTTTGGCGATGTCAAGTGTGACGCCATCAACTCGTTTATCACCTCGGACAGTAAGCGCGGTTACGACTTGTCCTGACAAGGCCGACGTCTCATCCGAGAACCCTTCGCCGTGAGGACCGCCAAATGCCTCGCTGAGCAGAGTCGCTTTCATGTTCACCGTTTGTGTCTCGGCTCCAGCAGAACCGGCAGCAGCAGGAGCGGGTGTTGGCGCCACCGTGACGGCTTCGATGCTAGTCCACACCACTCCCAGGTTATCGATCTCCTCGCCGTCCTGACCAAAGAATCCACCCAGCTGGAAGCCTTCCGGGGCAGTCACCGTGCCCTTCTCTTCAGTCATCGACCCACCCGCGAGCGAGTTGCCTGCACTCGTGACGAAATTCACGTAGAAGATCCGCGTACGTTTGTCCTTCTTGCCCCAGTGAACTTCCATGGACGTGATGTGTTCTCCTTCGCCCAATGTGAGCTTCTTGGCCTCTCCTCCAGTTCCACCGTGCGTGAATGCTAGCGGCTTCGGCGCTGTAATTTCCATCGTAAGACCATCAAGTCGCTCGCCCGTGAATATCGAAATGGATGCGACGGATTGTCCAGACCTGGCGGTCGATTCGTCAGAGAATTGAGTGCCGTGCGGGCCGCCGAAACTCTCACTCAATTGGACTGAGTCCTCGATAGAAATCGGTGGTGCAGTGGGTGCTGGGGCCTCCGTAGCTGCTGGAGCCGGAGCCTCTGTTGGTGCAGGGTCAGTACCAATTACGACAGCGCTCGCTGACGGCACAGGAGACCTCGATCCACCCGCAGAGGAATCATCACTTGCTCCTGATCCAGCAGCTGTGGTGTCGCCGATGTCTGCCGGGTCCTCTGAGCCTGCTGTGGACGAATCGCTACTCATTGCTGATGCTGCCATTGATACATCATCGCTGGCCGCAGGAGCATCAATTTGAACCTCGGTGTCCGCTGCACTACCGCTGGCTAGTTGAGTTTGCGAACCTGTCGCCGAGTCATCACTACTGGCAGGAGCCTCTGATCCTGCCGTTGAGGCATCACTGCTGGTAGGTGCCCCTGACCCAGCCGCTGCTTTGTCAGCGCTGGCTGCTGGGGCTTTAGTTGGGGCCGATGCCGGTGCAGGGGCCTCAGTAGCCGCTGGAGCGGGTGCTTCCGTAGCTGGCGGGGAGTCTCAGGCGTGATCCGTGCCCATACAGCACCGATTAAATCGATCTCGTCGCCGTCCTGACCGGTGAAGCCGACCAACTGGAAGCCTTCGGGTGCTGTCACCGTTCCCTTCTCGTTTGTCATCGACCCGGAGGAGACCGAGTTCCCGGCACTGGTGCCAAAGCTGAGGTAGAAGATGCGGGTGCGGCCCTTCTTCTTACCCCAGTGCGCTTCCATCGACGTAATGACCTCGCCCGCACCGAGGTTGAGCGTGTTCTCAGTCCCACCGCCACCGCCATGCGAATACGTTTGAGGTGTTGGCGTCGAGATTGTCAGCGTGAGGCCGTCGACGCGTTCTCCCGCACGGATGGTGATCGACTTGACTGTTTGGCCAACAGCTGCAGTGGCCTCGTCGGAGAACGCGGTGCCGTGTGGTCCGCCGAAAGTCTCACTCACTTGGACGTCGGCAGCCCAAGCAGCTTCGCTTGCGACGAGCAGCAGCAACAGAGACCGGAATATCATCGCACGTGGTTCTTTGGTAATGCCACGTTGGTCGGTCCGAATAAATGAAAAAGTTGTGAGATCACAAAGCGTGATATGTTCGAGCAACCGGGATAACATCTCGGATGTGTGTGAGGATTTCCCTTCCAGAGAAGCGCACCCCAAGCACATCAATGGTACTACCAATGCTGACCTAAACCATTTCCCCCTGCGAACAACTACAGTTAGCTCAGAAGGAAGAAAAAACACGAAGGCACGGGTTAATCATCCTCAAGACGTACCAAAGTTTGTTGCTGGTTCCGTGGACGAAAGTGCATGACCTCGTAGAGCAGTTCACGCCTTATCGTCACATTGAGAGGTTGTCCTCATCACTCGGCAAGTGACAAATCACTTTGTGTCATGGTTGACTTGCCACATAGGTACATGCACTTATTATACAGCTTGGGATTCTCGTTCCGAGCATGGCCGGGCTTGCCGTGCACTTCCTTGACGGCAGCTCGCTGTCTTGCCTGCGGCAATATCCATTTTGGCAAAGTCGCCACCGCCGGAGTGCATGGCCACGTACTCGGTATTTGTACTCTTGAAGATGTGGTCTACAACACTGTGCGTCGCAAACAATGTCATCGTCAACCTCTGAGTGTCCGCAGGTCAGCTGGACGAACTGTGACGCCATCCAAATGATACCAATAGAGTCCATGGCTAGAACTGCCATTCCAAATTCGACATCTTCATCTTGTAATAGTCTTCGGTAACGTTGCGTCGACTTCTCCGCTAGCTGGCCACTAAGCACACCAAACATTTTGCAAAGCAAGCCACGGGCGCTTTACTGGTAGTCTGCTGCTCATCATTTCCTTCATTCCACGTGTTGGTACCGTTATGACGTAGCCGCGGGGCCTGGAAAGCTTGATCGCGCGGTAAGCACGATTTTCTTTTTGCTTTAACGAAATTTTGCATAAAAATCTTCTTATACACATTTTTATAGTAAATTCTCCCACTTTTTCTTATAAAAAATGAGCAGCAACAACACCACGGCGTTCGTTGAGGCTCCGACGGCTGCGCCGACCTTGCCGCTGTCCACGTCCGCCGCCTCCTCGTCGTCCAGCGACCAATGGCGCGTGTTCCTGGGGCTGGCGCTGCTGGCTGCCGCCTACTTCTTGCGCGTGGAGGCCGTGCGCTTTTCGCTGCGCATCGCCCGCCGCATCCTGCCGGCTCTGTTCGCCTGGCTGCGAGAGTTCGAGAAGATGCTACTGCGGCCTCTGTCCTGGGTGGTTTTCGTGCTGTTTGCGTGGTTTGCGGCCTACGTGATGGACCTGGAAAGCTTATTGTCCATGGACCCGGGAAAGCTGCAGGGAGTTATCACGTTGCTATTGGGGCCGCCGTTGGTGTGGACAGTCATTTGTTTTTGCAATTACGTCACATGGGTAGGTTATTCTTTCAAATTTTATTGTAGAGAGCCATGTGTTAACTTTTTATTTATTGGATAGGGAATCGTTCGAGTGCAAGGGTGGAGTCGGTCAGTGTCAAAAGACGACGATGACTACAGTCGCGTGATGATCGTCACGGAGGGCATTGGGGTGAGTAAATTATTATTATTTATATATTGGAGAGTGGTTTAACTGTTATTGTGCTAGGTGATTAAAGTGCTTCTGGTGGCGGCAGTGGTGTCCCTGTGCATTATTGACGAGATCGGTCGCTTTTCGGATTTCGAGTCAGGTCAGATATCGGCGGTGGCTGTGATTATGGTGGAGTTCGTGTTTGTCTTTGGAGCTCACTCGTGGGTAAGCGACGACTGCTATTTAATTTAATTTTTTTATTGAGGACCTGCTGACCCTTTTGTCTGTGCAGTTGAAGAATATTATGGGCGGGTTGATGACGCTGCAGGACGAGCAGATTAAGAGTGGCTTGCACTTGTCCTTCCAGGGCCATGAGGGTGTGGTGGAGCGACTGTTCCTACAAGGTTTCTCGTTGCGGCAGTATGACAAAGGCTTGGCCTACATCCCCAACGGCATCATGCTGGAAAATGCGGTGACCGTGCAGAGCAAGAGTCTCGATCGTCGCTGCATCGTTGCTGTTTATCTGACCCATACGACGCCGGCAGCGTCCATGCGCATTTTCATTCAAGAACTAGATAACTTTTTGCTGCAGCACATGAACCAAAGTTCTAGTTCGAAGGGCAATGTGTTGGGACTGGAAAAACCGCGAGGTGGTTGGGATATGATGAACGTTTACGAGCGCACGAAGCAAGCAGCGTCGGAGGAAGAAGGACGGCCGCAGGGCCGCTTCTGGATCAGCATTGAAGCACCATACCTTGTCCACGTCGTGTATTACTCGCGGAAGCGCCACGTCAAGGGATTAATGGCCGAGAAAACGGAGGTTGGTTGCATGATCCTGATACTCTTGGCTTGCACTAACACGCTGTCGTATGTGCTGTAGATTGTACTGCAAATTACAGAGCTACTGACAAAGCTCAAGCTGAGTCTGCACGGAGAGGAAGATCAATCTGATACTAGTAGTAGCCCATCACCTCCACCATCAGTTACGACAACGAACTCCAACGAGCGGCGTGCGAGTTGGAGCTCGAGACCTGAAGGACGTCGGAGAAGGGCCCCACCGGCAAGTGAGCCCCTCGGTCGACGCATCTTTAGCGATAATAGTCTTCGCCATCGTCGTCCTCACGGGATTCAGGCCAACGCTGTCTAATTTATTCTACTGTGTATTGTGGGGTCATTGCATCAATGTGCCGTTGGTTGTGCCGTCACGTGAAGCCGCTGCAGCGTTCCAATGATCGCAAGATTTACCTAGCATAGCAACGTAATTTAACAAGCTGGGCACGACCCATGCATTGAACTAAACTGAACCGACTTACCTCGGTTTTTGCTTCCTCCAGGGAACGGAAGCGCTCGCGATCAACAAGAACGTTCACTTTGATCGTGTACATGGCTTGAAGCTCGACGCGCAGTGGCGGAGATGGCGGCAACATCCGACGACCTTGTGCATCTAAAGCGCTTGACGTGCTGGATCTGGCACATGTTCGGGGGTGTTCGAGTTGTTGTCGCTGCTTGTCGCCGACTCTCGCCTGTCCATAATGCTGTCATCACTGCCAACGCTGGTACTGAAACTGCTAGCGCTGCTGCTTCTTGCAGCGTATCCGTCGCGACGATTTCTACGGATAGCTGCAAGAGCTTCAAATGTCAGCGCGTAGGCCGGCAATACTGCCTGTAGCTCCTGGACAAGCTCTTGGATCTTAAAAGTCGGTGTGGAGGGGTGCAGGTGTAGCAGCACTGTGTGCGTGTGGGCATCCAACACGTTACCACTGGTCTGGAAATTGTCGGCGAAAATGCCATTAGGGATAAAGATCCGTGAGCCATCCGAACCTCGCATGGTTGTACGAGCGAGAGACACCCTCTCAATGAAGCCCATCAGCTTCTGTACTTTGCACAAGCTGCCCGTACGAAATGGCTCTGCAAAAATGAGGAAGAGTCCAGTTGCCACATTCTTTAGCTAGATAAACAAACAAAAAATACGGTTAGCCACAGGCTGAGCTAAGAACGAAGCTGCAGACTCACAATTGTAAAGCCCGAGAGAAGTGCCACCAGTTCGACGCTGAGGAATCCGACGACCAGCAAGAACTGCATGAACTCGTTGGACAGAAAGAAGATGTAGAAAATCTCGACCAGGATCAGCACCACACACACAAACTTGATCGACTCGGTGATGACGAAGATCCGCGCGTCGTAGTCCGACGAGTAGCGGTCCCATTTGAAATATCGCACGAATAGCTACACCACAATCAAGAGTGAATACACCAGCAATGCTGCAAGCAATCATAAGAAAATGGTTCATACATTGGTGACGACTTTGCGCATTGCAAAAGTGCCGATGACCAGAGGGACTGCCACCAAGTAGCCCAGATATTGCATGACCTCTTCCTGCTCGCTGCCCAGGTCTAGGATGTAGTAGGCGATCACATCTCGCACCAGAATTAGGAAGAGGAACCACCAGAGGTAGGTCAGCAAGTAGTGCTGCACGTCTGCGATCCATCTGCAGAGAAACAGTAAGAAAAAATGATAAAACGCTAGACGACATGATAGTATAAGGTTTCTAGAAGTGTAGCAGCGCTATTACCGCACGTGTTTGTCAACGCGGGAGCGGATGGTGTTGAGCAGAAGTTCGATCGCTGGTTTGGATAGCAAGAAGGCCACTAACGTGGCCAGCAGCGCCAGCCCCACGCGCCAGAAGATGAAGGAGATCATGTGCGTCCGTTGATAATGAGGTATGGTTGAATACCGTAAAATTCCGACCAATACTTGTACATGCATTTCATTTTGTCCAATCATCTTTCCTAAAGGCGTCATTTCAACCAATTAGAAACCACGCTCTAATTTCCGACCATTCCAACCATATTTGGTCGGAATATTCTGAAAATATGTTCTATTGCATACAGAAATCAGTATAAATGCATACTCTGAAAATATTGAGCAGTTTCCAATAATAGCGATCGGTAGTGTTAGTTTCACAGCATTTGCGAAGAAGGCGCAGACACTGAAAGTGGTGATGTCTATCGCCTCGCTGGCTCCAGGTAACAGCAAGAAGGCGAGGACGACGGCAATCAAATCGTTCGTCGCATTTCTGTCTCCCGAAAACATGGAGCTCGACGCTGCGGAAGCCCTCATTAACGGGGACAAAACAGGTAAAGTGCTGCGTATTATATTAGACAAATATGCTTATTCTTTAGCGAGAGCAGAAGGCAAAAATCTAGCCACCAACACTTGTCTAGCATACTACGGAAATGTCAAGAACTGGTTAGTGGATAGATATCCACTACAAGGTAGTTTAGTAAAACCGCAGCTACAATTTTTTTGTCTGGGCTCGGAAAGAACTGCGCGAATCGACAGGACGGTGGCTACGAGAAGAAAGCCCCCATGTTCTAAGCAAGACCTAGAAGAAATTGCGCGGTTGATCTACACGACTGCGTCAAATGATACAAACTACACGGACGCTGCTCTAGTTGTGATGTTGTGGTACATGTACGGTTGTAGCTCCGTCGCTGAACAAGTTGAAAAACAACTGCTATCTGTACTGCCAGGTTTGCAAAATGGCTAACAACATTTTTTCTTCTTCAACTAACTAATGCTTTTGTTCGTAGGCGGGGTTTTGTTTCTTCGCTTCAAACGAGTCGAAACGGCTGTACTGCAAGGCATTTCCTTGTTCAAGGATCCAACAATTTTTTTACGTGCCCTCTCTTCTGCTTAGCTGCCTCGCTCGTATTGCAGTCGATGCCCTGCAAACAAATGGTTCCGCAATTTAATCAAAAACTTGAAGCTCTGACAACCCTCAAGATTTAGAAGAGCTTATCCTCGTTGAGCTACTCGAAGAAGATGATCATGACCCAACACAAGCCACAGCGTCGCAAACAAAGAGCTCCGCGCCTGGGGCTCAAGCCTACGTGAACAGACTGCTCGTTAGAGTTATGGAAACTGCAAAGCTGCAAAACGTTAGACTCACCCCAAAGCTCACCTCTCACTCTTTCCGCAGAGGCGGAGCCATGCAGGCGAAAGACGGCACCGTCGCGAAGAACTGGATCATTGAGAGGGGTGGTTGGCAGCTCGACCGGGTGAACAAGGCGTTCGGCTACATGCTGGGCACGACACGCGCTGACCAGCAAGTGTCACGCGTCTTGAGCGGATGGAAACCTAAAGACAACGTGCGATTGCCGTCGCTCGCGGCGCTAGAACCACCGCTAAGTATCCGCGTTCGCAAGTTCCAGCAGCTTCTGTTCGCAAACACAATGTTATTCGACGATGAAACTCTAAATTTAAACGAAGATGTAGCGGACGTACTGATGGCGACGTTGCTCATGCATTTCCCTGACGTGCTGCACTTGTGTGAACGGTGCCCGCTGGTCGAAAAGACACGCGAGTGCCTTGCACAGCACGCAATCGCTGAGTCGGAGTTGTTGGCGTGGGGTATCGCCGTTCGCCGTGCCTTCTCGCCGCCTTAGGAAAGAAGTCGGCTGAACACGAAGTCGACCAGACCAGCTCCTTGCTCCGGCAACTACAGCGACAATCCGAGCAAATTGATGTACTTATCCTGCAGAACACACGACTTGAAGAGCGCTTGTTAGCAGTGGAGTCTCAACTCCGCACACCTGCAACGAATATCAGTCGCAGTACAGCTACCACCAGTCTGCAGACGCCCCCGCACACAGCGTCGCCACCTCGGTCTGAAATGCAGCAGCCTCCTGTGCCACTAGTCGTTCGCCCCAAGAAGAAAGGATCCCAGTCCCTTGCGGCAGCTTGGTTCCAGTGGTTTGCGGCCGAACCACGTGTGTATGCTTCGCCTGCTATCAAAAAGACAAAGCTGTACGAACTTAGGCACACGACAGGGTATATGATGCTGTTCTTACCTCTGGGCTTCGCTCTAGACCCGTCCTCTCCAGCATATAAAGATGAGGTGCTTGCCCTCGGAGAAGAAGCACAAGAAAAAACGCTTGGCTTCCTCAAGTCCCATGGCTCATCGGCACTCGCAGCTGGTACAGCACTGAAAGCTCTCCGGCAAATGCACAAGCAGGGAAAATTAGACGAGCACATCGCGCAATTCCATGATCGGGTCGATAGCGGCGCTGTTGCAGACCCCACCCCACCAGCTGCGCTCCCGACATTTATAGACTTCCAGCCATCTAACCAGTAGCAAACACACACTCGCCATAACAGAAAACTACACGTTAATACAGAGGCGATGACTAGGATCGAACCAATTCGCAGCTGTAGCTGCTACCTTCATCCAGAAAGATCGTCACAAGGTAAGTACTTCAGAGTGTACGTGCGCCTTGCCTGGTGCTGCAACCGCCCCCCGCGTATCGTCCTCCTCGCAGCCCCCCCCAGTGTACCGTCATTCTCGCGGCCACCCTCAGCGCGTCGTCATCCTCGCAGCCTTCAGCGCGTTATCGTCCTCGCAGTCGCCTTCCGTGGCGCCGAGGTCCGTGGGTTTTGTGGCTGAAGGGAGACAGTCGAGCTCCAGTCATTAAAACGAAACAAAGTCACAAAATTGAAAATCCGCTTTACCGGTATTTGTTGGAATTTTTACGGTATGGGTAAAATACCTATCTCATAAAAATAAAAATTAAATAAAAGCCGATTTGGTTAAAGTGCCACAAATCCTTGCAGTACTTGACTCGCGAGTAATGCAACGCTCAATGATTTATAACATTGAATACTGTGTTCGGTTCATGGCAAGACTATTTTCCGTGTTTAGTAAACGTTACAGAAATTGTTCGTATCCCTAGACGAAGAAGTAGTTGCGATCTTGGACACGGACCCGAGCGCTAGTCGTGAGTAAACGTCCTTCGAAGCAGTATGTGGCATAATGCAGATGGCCGGTCAAAGCTCCGTGTGAAATGCAGCTGTTTGACGGCGAAGAGGCATCTCTGGACACTATGGACCTTCAGGTAAGACTACTGTTCAAACTGTTTTCGGTTTACCATAGCTTTAACCACACTGTCAAGTGCGATTGCTGTACGCGTCAGAAGACCCAGTGCCGACAAACGCCGTCAGTATCCACCAAGTGGCGTGGTGCAAAGGCGCGGCGAGCGTATATATTCCCTTTTCGGTGAGAAACCTTGACCATGCCCAAGCTGTTAGGCTGGAGGTCGGCCCGATGAGCGCCCTCGACGTGAGTGTGGCGATCTTGAACCCTATTCGGATCACCACCAAGAGGGACCGCAAACAAGCTCCACCGCAGCGCCAACCCGTCCCAGCTCCAGCTCCACGAGTCTAAGCTCAGCGAGGCCATGCTGTGCTCGGAGGGTGTAATCAGACGTACCAATGGATGCGCTACCAAACACAGGAGCTACTGGTACAGGCACTGCAGCCTCCACGCCAACAGACCCTCGAGAATCCGGCGATAGAGTGGCTGTTCGACACCTATGAGATGGCCGCTGAACGTTGTATATTCTTCAACAGGAGCCCCATCAGGATTATCCAGCCAAGGTGATCGCGGATGCGAAGAGCCGTTACCAAGGACGAGTTCCAGCTAGTATGGTACTGTATGGTCGATATGGTGCGGTGACCCGTATAATATCTGTTTGGGCGCTTACTCAAACACACCACCTGTGGGAGGAGGCACGCGCTATATTTTTCAATCGCTTGGATCGTGACGTGTGCTCTGGTGTATTCAGGATCGTCCACGGTCGCCCTTGTATTCACGAACTCATTGCCATAACAGAATCAAATGGGCAACGGTATCTAACTCCGCAAGGTTTTGATTTCCATTGGTGGATCAATAGAAACCTAGTGCTGGCGGCTCCTACTCGAATTCAAGAGCCAATTTATAACGAGCAACTTGGAAGAAGGCGCCGCCGATCCTCCAGAAGAGAATCTCAGCCGCTACCTTACAGCACTCGTCGAGATCCTGTCCTTTTCGAGAGGGTTGATCGGAATCACCACCTCCAGGAAACGGTCTCGTAAATTTGATCTTCAACACAGCAAATACTTTATCGACACGTCAAACACACACCAACAACATCGAGGTTTTAGAGACTAGCATCCCACCTAGATATTGGGGATATGCTAGCTGGAGTGGGATGTAGAAACAAAAACGATAAAGCTTCATATTGCTGAATAAAGGCGGCCATCCTTTATTTCGTTTTAGTCAGCTACGTTGTTTTTTTGTTTCTTGGTGTGTCCCTGAAAAACATGAGAACGGTACGATCCGCTCTTTTCGTAAACTTTTCCGCAAGCATCGCACTTCCAGCTCCAGTCTTGTTGTCGGTACGACGTCGCGTCTGCTGGTTCTTCTTCGAGGCGGGATTGTCAGTACAGTATCGGCGATGCGTCCGAATTTCTTCGGAGCTATCGAGCTTGATACCGCAGTGTTGGCATGTGCCGTACCCAGGAAGCACACTCGAAACGATATCAGGCTCCCACTTCAAGCCTCGATACGACAGGTAGCAATGCAGTCGACGGTTCACACTTGCGTAGCTCATTCCGTTGTGAATGAGATCGCCACGGAATGTGATGCAAAAGCCAACTGGAATGTCGACAACGCGACTTGTAGCATCGTCACGCTCCTCAAAGCACCCATCAAACACGCGCAGTTGCGTGTCCTTCTAAAGCGCTAGTACCATACTAGCTGGAACCCGTCCTTGGTAATGGCTCTTCGCATCCGCGATCACCTTGGCTGGATAATCCTGATGGGCTCCTGTTCTTCTCCGCCCTCCAGCGATAGCAGAAAAGAGAAAACCGTAGGATACCAGTCTGGCTCCAGACATGAGCACAGCGCGCCCAAAGCGATACGCACTTTACCGATCGCTCCCGAAGGAGTTTTCACTCGAGACTGCATTCGATATGGGTCGTTCTGTACGCCTCCTACTTCCTTGAACACCGGCACGTACTCGCGCTCATTCGCGTGGAGCTGCAGCGAGCGCAGTACATCCGGACGAAGGCCCAGATCGGCAACGATGTAGCCGCAGGGCGGCAGGACACCTTTTGGTTTGGGCGCCATTTCAGGACTGCCAGTGCAACGGACACGCTGGACTTGCTTCACTAGGATTTAGTATGCTAGGCGATGTCAGACTGTATCTAGTGCATAGTGCATAGGCCCGCCGAGCGACCCTTTTCTGAAAATGGCCTCCGCCGAAATGGCCCTCCTTAGTAATGCCCCTGGCGAACAAGCTTTTAGACACTGGTGAAAATGATGGCGATAACGCCCCTGACTCCGATAATGGCATTTGTTTTCAACGTAAACGCACTGCTTTACAGCCATGCCATTTTCGTTTGTTTGACTGCACCGTTTCAGATTTTTTCGTCTACAAAAAAACGTTTTATATTTGTTTTTAGTTCGAGCACCCAAAATAATGCGGGGCATCTCGACGTTAGCGTTCATACACGACTGCGCCGAGGTCGTGTCCGAATACATGATGTAGTTTCATGATGCCGCCTCGCCATCGAACACGCCTCGCCAAAATCCTTATTCCCGCGCCGCAGTGGTGCTGCCGTGTTTCCACCGAGATATCGAATAGAAGGGCCATTGTTGAGGCCAGCGCTATGCTGGAACGCTTGGCGAAAATGCATGGCGGTGCGATCATCGAGTTGCCCCTATGCACGGTGACCAACAGCTCCGTCGCCGTTGCGCCAACGCGCTGCAGTGCGAAAGGCAGCTCCGCCGCGGGCGCACCGACCTGTCCATTCCAACCTGTCCGATTTGTCACGGCGAGCTCAGATCTGTTTTCATGAAGTAACATGTCGTGACGCTGAAGTAGCGTGAATCCTGGCCGTGCCACTGTGGATCCCCGCTGAACCTTAGTCGCGTCCATAGTCAGGACGCAGTTCGCTTTCTCCTTCGCCAACCCAATACATTTCCCACGACGTTGTCGTTGTCCAAGGAGTTCTCCAACCAAGCATGACTTGCGTCGGCTTGTCTCTGCACTAGAACGGTTCAGTATCGGAATGACCAGACGACACACCAGAGCAGAGCTCTCGGCAGCGTCGTAGGGATCCGCCATAACGAGTCCACGCTTCGGCCGTCTCGGGGAGACGGCAGTAACCAGGCAGACGCCAGAGCCGCTTTCTCTCGGTGCCGTCCGTGGCCGCTCGGCTGAAGGGCTCCGATAACCGACATGCGGCTGCTGCGCGAGGCCGGCGCGGACACCTCCAAGCTCTCGGCCGCCCAACTGGATGTGCTGCACACCGTCATCCTGTGCTGCTGCGCGCTGTCGCTCGCCGGCTGCCTCTTCATCGTGCGCCACCACTACGTCTCGGCGCGCGCCCACAGCGGCGTCTCCATGGTGCAGAAGATGGTGGTGGTGCTGTCCCTGTTCGACGCCGGGCTGTCCTTCCCAAAGATGTTCGGCAACCCCTACAGCGACGGACGAGTGGACGCGGCCTGCAATGTGCAGGGCTTCTCGCTGCAGCTCTTCGGACTGCTGTCGGTGTTCTGGAACGCCGCGATCGCCCACTGCTTCTACAGGAAGATCGTGCATCGAGACAGCGAGGCCAGACTCAAGAGCAGGTTCAAGCTGTACCTCATTCTCGTCATCGTGCCGTCCGTGGCCTGCAGTGTGACGCTGTACGCCGGCAGGTGGTTCGGCAACGCCACGTTCTACTGCTGGGTGAGCACGCGCGCCAAGCAGTTCTGGATGTTCTACCTCTTTGTGGTACTCGCCATCCTGTACATTAGCGTGATCCTCTGGGTCACGCACAATCGCATCTCGCGCGACTTCCGTGACGCCAACCTAGACGCGCAGGAGTCCTGGGCGCTGATCACGTCCAAGCTTCGAGTGTACATTGCAGCGTTCATTGTGTTGTGGACCCCCAGCACCGTGTTTCGACGTGAGTATCTTTCTGGGGCGCTCTTTCGTTTTTGACATGCTAATTGGTGTGTTTCTGTGGGCTTAGTTTTTGATGATCAGCTAGGCCACGCGAGATTTGGCGTGGCGCTTTTGATGCAGGTCACAGTGTGCACGCAGGGTTTGACGACGGCAATTATCTACGGAGGACTGCTGACCAAGCTGTACAGGATGATCGCGTGCAAGCCGTCGATCACTCCCGCGCACAAGTTCATTCCGTCGCCATCTTTCCCGACTTTAGACACAGGAACGGACCACAGCCTCGTCAAGCACTACCGCCAGCCGGCCAACATTTTCGTCTCGACTTTCAACATGGGCGAAGCCAGACTTACTCCCGCTCAGTTGGAAAAGTGGATACCGCTCGGACACGACATTTACGTCATCGGGCTACAGGAATGCCTCCATTTGGCAAACACACGGAGTTTACTGCGACAGCATCTCGAGGGAGGCCGGCCTCGACCAGCAGCAAGCGGACCTGCACGCAGAGCAGCGAAATTCCATCAGTTCAACCGCGAGATCGGCAGCAAGAACACGTCCCTGGGCTACCACGGCCACATCGCCATCACAGTATTTATCAAGTCCTCTGACGTGGAGAACGGCGCCTTCTACATGCCCCCGGAAGTGCAGCAGGAAGTTAACGTCGGCAAGTCGCTGATTTTGGGGCGAGCATCCAACAAAGGCGCGGTGGGGTTCGCCTTTCGCTACTTCGACACGTCGTTCGCTTTCGTGGCGTGTCATTTGTCTTCGGATCCCAAGGGAAAGTCAAAAGTACGACGGCGGAATCGCGACTCTCAGGATATTTTGAAGGAGCTGCATTTGAACCTGGAGGACGTGGGGTTTGAGTTCCCGCACGTCCATCACCACAGCTTCGTCCTCGGGGATCTCAACTACAGATTAACACAGCGAGATGCGAGCGCAGATACGATTCTGGAGCTGATATCCCACGTCCGGCAGTGCGAAACAGCAAAGCCCGTGCCCGTACCCGTAAAGAGGAATCGCAGTTTGCGTCGTGGGCTTCTAGGAAAGCGCTGGAGTCCAATGTCCAGTCGAGGATTAAGCAGTTCTTTTGGACTGGGCAGCTCGTTAGGTGCCGGCAGTGACAGGGACAGCAACGACCTGGACGTCAGCATGCTGGAACGCAGTTTGAAGAGCAGCTCTTCCGCGTTCGTCTCGTCAAATGGTAGCAGCAACAGCGTTCGTTATTCAGCAGACTGCGAGCTCCCAGACGACGACCATTTTGTGTGGGATGATGTGCTGGCGCACGATGAGCTACGCAATGGTATCCGAGACGGACAGATTTTCTACGGCTTTCGAGAAGCAAAGATTGCATTCCCACCGACGTTCCGGCGGGTGCGTGGGGCTGCACTTAATCTCGACGCTGATACCTGGTCGGTGGATGAATTAGCGGCGTGTTACACCACTGCCGTCGAGGGGCACGGAAAGCGAGTGCCCTCGTACACCGATCGGATTCTTTTCTTCTCCCAACCCGACATGCGGCATCGACTGCGATGCGCCGTGTATGCCTCATGCGAAGAAGTTAACGGCTCGGATCACAAGCCTGTGATCGCGGTGTTCCAAGCTCTGGTGAACCGCGACTTCTTACCGATCGAGACGGAGCTTGCGACCAAGAAGCTCCAGCGAATGCAGGATGTCAGTGGCGTCCTCGAGTGCCAGCTACGACTGGAGTTCTCGAGTATTACGTGGCAGACTGCAGTTGAAAACATAGGCCTTCCCTCGATCACGTCATTCGGCAGCTCTGCCGACTTTGACCAGCGTTTTTCTAATCTGGATCGCCACGGCCACCAAGGTAAGCGTTTCAACTGCTTCATGTCAGAGAAGTGCTAGTAGTTCATCTCCTTGTTGTGCTCTGTAGTTATGGTGACGATCGTCTTCCCTCTTCCATCAGAAGATATCTTCTCGGCACAGCGCAAGTTACTCGAATTGGCAGACTCGATGAGTGGTGGCGTCTACCTCGAGAACACAGATCGACTGCTGTGCAAGACCAACGTCGCCCACGTGAGGTGGGCCGACTTCGTTCGAGACGGCATCACACACGCCACCTTCGCTCGGCCTACAGGTAACATGCACGTGGCCATCAAGATCCACGCCGGCACGCAAGGCCCGTGCTTTGGTCAGGGTGTGATCTGCATCACTCAAGGCGCTGGAAGCGACAGCGACGACCCACGCGATAACGTCCAAAAGCTCAACAACTTTGTGGTGGAACTCGCTGAGGGCGGCAGACATACCGGCACTCTATCCGGCGCCGTCGGACTCCAACTCGTACAGCGTGCAAACGTTGCGTAACTCGACACGGGTTTGTGTATTATCTATCTATCGATCAGTGGCAAAAAGTGCGTAGGCGTGTTGTAGTCAATGGGAACCAATTCGTCGCTCGAGCTCGTTCAGCCGAGCCCGGAGAGTAGCAACACTTTGTCCAACAACTTTACAGTTCTTCATTGCCAGCAGCGTCCACAGTCTCTGTCGGTTCCTCCTCCATGGCAGCAAACTTCTCGTAGTCATTGTCGTCAAAGTGCTTGGCCCACGGTTGGAAGAACATCATGAGGATGAATGCCACCAACAACACGAACGACAGGCTGCAACAGCAACACCACATACTGTCAAACAAACACAATTCCAAATGATACATAGCCTCCTGTCTGTGTGTACATACATGGCCTTGGTGCGGTTGTAACCCGCCACGGACTTGTGGAACGTGTCCAGCGCCTTCTCCAGGTCCTCCACACGCTTCTCGTAGGCCTTGCGCTGCTCGGGGCTCAGTCTTCCCTTCTTCACGCCCGCCTCCTCCAGCTTCTTGTCTTGGAACACCAGTGCGTTGTATTTGGCCAGTTCAGCACGTGCCATGGCCACAGCTCTCGCGCTCTTGGCCGACTGCTTGGTGGTGTAGCGCTGGAACTCATGGTCGAACTGCTCGACCGCGCGCTTGGCAGTCGTGGGCTCGGCTGGGGTCTCCTTGACGTCCGTGGCGCTCATGATCAGATGATAAATGAGGGTACACTGTAAAACGAACGTATCCGTACGATGTGCGGTGGAAGAGGCATCGGCTTCATCGTCCATCTGGCTCTGCACCGCTATCATCAACACAACCGCAGAGCATTTCATTCACGTTATGCGGCCTAGTGCCGTTGGGAATTAACTTTCGTGCAGACTTGCAACCGTCAGGACGTAGAATGTCGTGCCGGAGTGCAGTGCGTACGGGTTGTTGCCTTCCATCGCGGTCTGCTCGTCGATCAACACGATGCGACCTACCACGTAGTCCGGGTATCTGTCAGAGCAGCCACAGTTAGAGAGAGAAAGCTGCATAGAATTCGACGCACCTTTGGCCGTCATTGCTGAACGAGGAGATGGACTCCTCCGACAGGAAGCGGTGCGGACAGCCGAGGTGGAATGCCAGGTACACCCGCTGCGCGTCGCTACCAGGCGCTGAGGTCGGCAGGAAGAGCGCCAAGTCGTTCACATTAAAGCTTCGGAAAGAGATCTTGAACGAGTCGTTCGCACCCTGCTCGGACTCCATCAAACTCATTTCGGTTTGCCGTCGCTCCAGCTCAGATTGCAGCATCTGACAACGACAAATGACTTGGTCACAAGATCTAAACGAAGTGGTGGAAAGGTCTGGTACTTACCAGCTCCGACTCGGCACTAGCAAGCAGTTTCTTCACCCGCGTCTCCACTGCGTCGAAGTTTTCTTTACAAACACGTCGACGTTCTCATTCTCGTCCGCCAACGGCTCTACAGGCAACTGAAGCAGCTTCAACAACTTGGCCAACGAGGTCCGCTGGGATTTAACGCTCGTTCGCAGGTCTTTGATCGTTTGCTGAAGCTTGGACTGGTTCTCGTGGAGTTGCTTCTCCCGCTTCGATCTTTCCTGGATCTCTGTAAATTGACAAACGCAAGGCGCTACGCCAGTTAAGGAAAACTTGGGGGTTAAAGCATCGTCGGCACAGGAACATGCATGTGCAGCATCAATCAGTTGCAAAGGATATTCTTCGAAGGCGGCGGCGTTCAGCAAAAATTGCTGGTTTTCACTCTATAAATAAAAAACGGTTAGTTTACGTTCCAATAAAGCACCATTTCCCAATAACTTACCTCCAGCTTGGCGATAGTCGCGTCCTTGTCGACTCCCGTTCCTAAAGCAAGAAGGACATCATCAGCAGGTTGATAAGCGCAACTTTCCCACGTTTCTTACCAATGTTCCGCTTCACTGTAGCCAACTCTCGGTCCAGAATATTCGACCGATCTGCTTCCAAAGAGCTGGTCATCCCACCCGACGTTGCAGCCAACGCCAGTACCAACGGGAACTCGCACGAGCTGTCGCCTTCCCGCGCGCTGTTCTTTGACAAATCCGACCGAGCGATCGAGTCGCTGCCCGATCCATCGTAATATATGTTTTTCTTTGACTGTTCCAATTCCGCCGTCAGCTCGGAAACCCGCGCCTCCAGCTCCTTACAGCGCTCTTGCAGATTATCCATATTTTGCGCCGACTTGAACGAGTCTCCACTGGCCGAGTCGTCGCCAAATTCGTCCGAAGGAGGGCGCTCTTTCTCTTCGAACGAGTCAAAATCTCCGTCATCGTCGTCTTCAATTAAAGGCAAGCTCTGATCAAAAGGCCGCATACGGAACTCGCAATGAGACGGCTTCTCTGCGAGGCCAGTGACGAAGTCGCGCGGCAAGTGCTGACCATAGCTCCGTAAGAATTCTTCGCGATGTTGGACTTCATCTTCGCGTAGTTGAGCGAGCTCTTCCGCCATCGATTGAATTCGGTCGGAAAACATTCGGCCGTATTTAAGACGCCTCGATATCTCTCGCAAGCACGCTGCATACGATTCGGGCAGCTTGTCCAGATGCTCGAGCTCGTTGAAGTGTTTCTTTTGAGCAGCCAACGCCTCCCTAAACACCGCCAGGGAGTTTTCAAAGTCCCGGATCTTGGACTGTGAAATGGAAATTTGACGCAACGTCGAGTGTACGCGAGCAAACAACGCCGCCTTTTTCGCCGCAATGTTCTTTACGTGGACAATGATAGCTTCCACGAGCTTCTGGGCGTCTGGGACCATATTCTGCTGGGTTTGGTACAACTCATCAATACGGCGACACACGTCCAGGGCATTGGTGGACGCCTGCATAGGATTGGTGCCAGTCGCGATCGAAGACGTTTCCTCGATGCTGCTGAGGACATACGTCAAATTTTCGCGTAAGGTGCTGGTGATGTTGAGCTGTTTGCTGCCCAATGTCTGCATTTGCTCCAGCTCGGCACGGGCTTCGTCATACTCCCGAGACGCATGTGCGTGTGCTGCCATCATTTCTGTGACTTCCTGGCTAATTTCATCGTGGACTTGTTGCAATTTCATTACCTGAGTGTACACATGAGCGTGCGATTGCTCGCACTGAGCGGCCCACTCCCTCTCTTTATCGACGGGGATGCAGTCATGCAGCGTCTTGCGTGAATCTGTGGCCAGAGCTGGATGCAGCTCCACTGTAGCCAAGGTATTAAGATAACTGTCGAACTGGCTCAGTAACCTTTCATGTTTCTCGTTGGTAGCTTGGAAATCCGTCCAGAAGGGCGCGAAATGCTTCGTCATAGATGTTTTAAACAAGTCCAAATTGGCGACAGCAGCGGCGATCGCTCGTTCCTGCACCTGCAGCTCCTGTGCACCTTTTTCGCTGGCAGTAATGTTGGCTCGTGTGCCGCTCTCCAACGCCTCACTTTGACTCACTTGCAGCTGGAAATACCCCTCGTACTCCACCAACGCTCTCATCATCGGATGTGATGACTCGCTCAACATCTTTGAACCTTCCGACGACGCCACAGGCTGCGATGGCACTACAAAAAATAATAAAACAAATCACTAAACAACCCAGAAAATACCCTCCCAACAATTTCTTCCTCACATTCCACTTGAACTGGCGCCAACTCCATTGCGTTAGCAGGTGGTGACGCCGTCTCTTGACTGAGTAGTCTTCGATCATATAAAAACACTTCTTTATCCACCTGCAAAACACACAAACAAACAAACAATCAATTCAGCCCGATTCTCCATAAATCTGTAAAATAAATGTCCGTACTGCTGGTAGCCCGTAATATTCCACGGGTCGACGCGGGTCCAGTCTGGCGAACGGGGTCCTCCCAACAGGATCTGGTCTGCCGTGGGATGCCGCTTAGACGCGCCAATTCTTCACGTAATTCTTCCACCACCACGCTGATAAATTACCGTAAAATAACGATGCAGTTAGCAGGAATAAGCTTTTTCTTAACCCATTTTGGCTGTACCTGGAAGAGAGCAGCGCGACGGCATACTCGGCGCCCGTGGAGGCGTCGCCCACGCGCACGACGACGTCTCCTCGGGCCTTGTGCTCTTCGTCTTCGTCTGTGTGTGGCGTCGCTCTGCCGCCGTCCATTGGGAATCTACTGCGGCCCTGCTCCCATGCGGCACGTGCCTTCGGGAATGGTGTTTCGGTCTAAGAAGAATATCGTTCCAGAAAGAGAAGTGCACCGGCGCAGTTGGTTCCAGAAAAACAGGTGCAAACTGACCAATCATGAGACAGTTCAACATGAGCAAGAACAAGAAGAACAAGAACTTGCCATTTTCAATTTCCTCGTTGGCGCTCGGCCAATTCATACATATAAAATAACCTAGCACACGCCCTCTGACAAGCCTTCCGAGAAATCCTCCGAGAAGCCACGAGAACGGCGGAAGAGGACTTGCTCGTTGCCGAACGTCTTCATGAAGTTGAAGCCGTTCGTCGCGTTTGGCGCGTCTTCAACCACCGGGTTCAGTCGAGGAGATTCCGTTGAGAACGACGACTGGTGTGTGAACGCCGGCTGATTGCCAGCGAAGCTCTGGTAGCTGTGGCTGTTCGTGTAGCTCTGGTTGACTGGGTAACTCTGGTTGACTGGGTAGCTCGGCGGTAGAGCGGCCGACAACGGGAAGCGGGGGACAGTGGCGCCTCTTGCACTTCATCATTCGCTTGACTCGCCATCTCAGGCGTCTCTTCCATCTTCTCTGGCTGTTCCGCTTCTGCGGGGTCTTCTTCCTCCTTGTCCAAGATACCCACTGACTTTTTAAACTTTGCATAACTCGCTTCCCACTCGGGTCCCAACATATTGGTCAGCGCCTTCAACACTTCCTCGCTCGAGCGCACGCGGTGCTCTTCGAACGCAGGCAGACGCACGACTTCGTGGATGTGCCGCATCAAGAACGGCACGCAGTTCTTCTTCAAGTCATCTGCGTTGCATTCCTCCGACAGCGTCAGAAGATCGACAACGTTCTCAACACAAATCTGCCCACTTAGGAACGCCTCGGTGCGCTTTTGCAGTTCGAACACGCAGTAGAACGACGACGCACGAAGCAGCTCTTCGGCGACATCCGGAGTGATGTCCACTTTGCCAGTGTACTGAAATACGTGAATGGTTAGTTTAGTAGATAAAAAGTAAATACATATCAATGCAACTCACCAAGAACCGAAGTAGGATGGAGAACACTTCATAGCTGCAGTTATCCACTTCGATAACGGCTGTCTGACTTGTCGCCGATCCGAACTGCGCAGCAAACAAGCCAAAGTTAGTCTCAAACAGAAAATTGCAGCCATACGGCAAAGGCCAACAAGCTTTTGGGGCAGGCAAGAGCGGAATTGATACTCACTCTCACCATGTTCTTGAAATACGAGTTGCGGAAGAAGAGGACGACCTTGTGCGCATTGATCGGTGCGATGTGGCCCTTCACAAGGAACTGCAGGTCCGACAGCGACGAGTTCAAGAAAAGCTCTTCGTGGTCGTCCACAAGATACGGCGGGACGTCAATTGTCAAGTCTGGATCATATCCCGCCGGCACTAAGTGCTTGATAGCGTGCGCTGCTGCACAGCGAGGGAACTCTGCTGTCGACTGCAGCATGTGATAGAGCACTGACAGCAAACCTTCCGATAATAAGGTCGAGACCTCCTCGGCATCCATCATGTGCACAAATGTCAGCAAGATATTGCCCCGAAGTTCGCCTGTCGATGCAAAAAGGTCAGTTTCTACGTCAAGCTCACTCAAATAAGTCCGTCCTTACCGATGTTGGCGTCTGCAGACACTCGAGCCACAGCGTGCAGCATTTTCCGAAAGTCCTGTCGGTTGATTTGCTTCCAAATATTGCGGAGAGCTTGTAAGCAAATGGCCCAGGTGCTGATCGTCTCCTCCACCTCCAGCATCTGTAACACAGCTCCTTCCAACACCATCTGAAGGGTGCTCGCCACACTCGACGATAGAGCACACAGAGCGCCAGCAGCATGGGAGGAGATCGATTCGTCAGGGTGGTGAAGAGAGTCCATCAAGAGCAAAATGCCACCGAAGCGAGTCACGTAGTCGTGATTCAGTGGGTTTTCCATCAAAGACTCCAACGCAACCACCGCTATTCGCTTCTTGTCGGGGTCCTCATCTCGGAGCAGATCCAGCAGGTCTGGGATTGAACTCTTCACGCATTTGTCACACAACCGAGCGCGGCCTTCTGTACCTTCAACAACTGCTCGAGACATGGAACAATCATTGCAAATAATCACGCCGCACTCTCGGCAGTGGTGTTTCCGTCGATAGAATGTGAACTGGTTGTGGCAACACCCGCAGTAAAGCGCCTCGTGGTCCTCCGCCCAAGGCTTAATCAGCCCCCACGTCAACAGATCGTTCGCAGTCTCCACAACCGTAGAGTCAACGGAGCGGAATCGAATGGTCAAGTGCTCCACCACTTTATCGCCTAGATACGGCGACGGGCGCACACTGTTCGGGTCTAACGCATACAAAGATGCGCCGACTTGGCCAAGCTGAACAGAATAGGCCGGGAGACGTCCGACCCAATTAGGAAGACCCACCTTCCATGGCAAATCACGACCGCTGTAACCGTTGCTGGCTAAGATCTCCACGACGTCTTTCATCCAAACCGTTCTGTTCACGCAAATATACCGGCCACGGGCATCATTATTTTCCAGAGCAGCGATGTGCGCCATGGCGCAGTCGCGAACGTCAATCATGCTCCAGTCTGCATACAATGAACAAAGTTAGCTTCTATGCCAGCTAGCATTAAACAATTGCAAGGCCAGAGGCGTACTCAGATCCACCAACGCAGGTATTGGCCGGTAATCAAGTCATAGACGACTTGGTTTCCAGGTGCAAGCTTCGACTTGGACAGCATTGGCCCGAACAGAGTTCCAGGCTACAAACGCAGCAAATTCGTGTCAGAACCATCGCAAACAGTACGCCAATGAAGAGAACAAAACGCACGTTCATCGTGACTAAATCGATTCGACGGTCGCTTGGCAGCTGGTCGACAAGTTGCCACGCTGCCTCCTCCGCTAGCTTCAAACTGAGGAAGTGAGGGTTCTTCTCCAGCGTCGACGTGACATTCCAGCAGGCATCATTGATGATAGACTCGGGCGTCACCGAGTCAGCCATAGCAGCAACCGACGAGGTCAGCACAACCTGCAATAGTACAACAGTATCCACTGTCAACAATCTGATTACGTTCGACATAAATCAGACCAGCCAAGCGTCCCGTACTCGTTTAATGCGTGCTCGTGCGCACGCCTGGATGAAGTTTGTCATCATGGGGATGATGCAATGCATGCGGCTTCCAATGCTGTGAACACCCGGCTCCTGCTGCTCCGACAACGGATCCCTCACCGAGCAGCTCGACGGCGTACCCGTGTGGATTACAAAGTCACATCCTGCATAGTCGTAGCAACAAAAAAGCAATTAAACCAATTGTCCAGCAGTTTCTTCAGCCTTCAACGCACCTTGAACAGCCATGTCACAAGCTTCCGGGGTTAGCAGCGACGTCTCCACCACCGTAAAGTTCTTGCTGGCATTAGGGAGCTGCAAAAGCCCGGAGATATCGTCCTTGCCGTTCTGTACCGTACCGCGAACATGGTACCCTCGATTCAGCAGCTCGCACACGATCCAGGAGGCCAGGAAGCCGTCCACGCCAGTCACGCAGATAGGTTTCTCGCTTAAATTAGTGGCGAGCTGCACGACCTTCTTGCGGAACTGGAGCTGCTTCCAGACGGACGGGTACATGCATTGGCGGTCCACCACCCGCTTGATCTTCTTGGCCCGGTCTTTCTTCTTACCGCTGCGTCTCCTGGACTTGGGCAGCTGTGTGGGGCACGTGGATCGGCTCGTTCAAGCTGCTGCGGTTGAACACCGAGCCGGAGGACGACGTGGTCGAGTCGAGGCTCTGCGTAGGACTGCTCTGGCCCGAGCGGTACTTGGCGCGGCCGTTGGTCTTGCTCTTGTGGCTGCTGGGGCTGCTTCTTGCGGCTGCGGCCCTGCGGCGGCGAGCTGGGGCTGCCGCTGTGGTCCGTGGCCGCATCTTCGTCGTACTGCGCTCCGAACAGCATGGCGCGGCGGGGAGGAGGCGCGAGCTGGCGTTTTCCAGAGTGCAGGAAGGTGGCGGACCGGCAGCTGGTCGAACTTTGGCCTGTGTTGGCTTCTTTGTTGTGAAGTGGCATATCTTGTTACTTTTAGGCGGGGCGGCAGAGGCGGAACAATAGTAGCAGCATACCGAAGGTTGTATACATGCGTCTTTTGGTGTTTTGAAACTACTTTTCAGGCCGTTGCTTGGTTTCGAAACCAACTCGTGCGTTGGCTGAGCCGGTGACTGCTGCGAGTTTGGGGCCCTCTCGTTCGTAATCGCGCAGGAATGATAGTGCAACCAGGTGTGTGCCTTTGGTCTGGCCCCCTTGTATGCATTTGGGCTCAAAGGAATGTGGTGGCCACCTGAATATTGTACTTTCATGGCATAGAGGAAGTTGCTTCATTCCAAGCCGAGCTACGTTTTGGACACAGCTTGTCAATGCTTCAGACTCTCCCACTGAATCACCTCGGCTGCTGTCGTGCTTGGACAGACAGATCCATGATGGTCCATCGCTGCCAGCGCCATCGCCACCACCAACTGATCGCCATATGGTCGGCTTCAACGAGCAGAAAAAAGAGCAACTTGCTCAGATACACCAAGCTTGTTTGTCCGATGAAAAGTTAGGCCATCGTACTGGAGCTCGCAGCAATCACGAATAGTATAGTTGCCAACGGCATCTCGCCCCTTCGGCTTGCCGATCTTTTCGCTTGCTTTTTCGAGCGAAAAGCCACCAGTTCTTGATCCG
>JAAVTH010000757.1:0-20806 GCA_011947325.1 Phytophthora macrochlamydospora | reverse complement strand
GACGAGCAGATTAAGAGTGGCTTGCACTTGTCCTTCCAGGGCCATGAGGGTGTGGTGGAGCGACTGTTCCTACAAGGTTTCTCGTTGCGGCAGTATGACAAAGGCTTGGCCTACATCCCCAACGGCATCATGCTGGAAAATGCGGTGACCGTGCAGAGCAAGAGTCTCGATCGTCGCTGCATCGTTGCTGTTTATCTGACCCATACGACGCCGGCAGCGTCCATGCGCATTTTCATTCAAGAACTAGATAACTTTTTGCTGCAGCACATGAACCAAAGTTCTAGTTCGAAGGGCAATGTGTTGGGACTGGAAAAACCGCGAGGTGGTTGGGATATGATGAACGTTTACGAGCGCACGAAGCAAGCAGCGTCGGAGGAAGAAGGACGGCCGCAGGGCCGCTTCTGGATCAGCATTGAAGCACCATACCTTGTCCACGTCGTGTATTACTCGCGGAAGCGCCACGTCAAGGGATTAATGGCCGAGAAAACGGAGGTTGGTTGCATGATCCTGATACTCTTGGCTTGCACTAACACGCTGTCGTATGTGCTGTAGATTGTACTGCAAATTACAGAGCTACTGACAAAGCTCAAGCTGAGTCTGCACGGAGAGGAAGATCAATCTGATACTAGTAGTAGCCCATCACCTCCACCATCAGTTACGACAACGAACTCCAACGAGCGGCGTGCGAGTTGGAGCTCGAGACCTGAAGGACGTCGGAGAAGGGCCCCACCGGCAAGTGAGCCCTCGGTCGACGCATCTTCAGCGATATTCGCCATCGTCGTCCTCACGGGATTCAGGCCAACGCTGTCTAATTTATTCTACTGTGTATTGTGGGGTCATTGCATCAATGTGCCGTTGGTTGTGCCGTCACGTGAAGCCGCTGCAGCGTTCCAATGATCGCAAGATTTACCTAGCATAGCAACGTAATTTAACAAGCTGGGCACGACCCATGCATTGAACTAAACTGAACCGACTTACCTCGGTTTTTGCTTCCTCCAGGGAACGGAAGCGCTCGCGATCAACAAGAACGTTCACTTTGATCGTGTACATGGCTTGAAGCTCGACGCGCAGTGGCGGAGATGGCGGCAACATCCGACGACCTTGTGCATCTAAAGCGCTTGACGTGCTGGATCTGGCACATGTTCGGGGGTGTCGAGTTGTTGTCGCTGCTTGTCGCCGACTCTCGCCTGTCCATAATGCTGTCATCACTGCCAACGCTGGTACTGAAACTGCTAGCGCTGCTGCTTTTGCAGCGTATCCGTCGCGACGATTTCTACGGATAGCTGCAAGAGCTTCAAATGTCAGCGCGTAGGCCGGCAATACTGCCTGTAGCTCCTGGACAAGCTCTTGGATCTTAAAAGTCGGTGTGGAGGGGTGCAGGTGTAGCAGCACTGTGTGCGTGTGGGCATCCAACACGTTACCACTGGTCTGGAAATTGTCGGCGAAAATGCCATTAGGGATAAAGATCCGTGAGCCATCCGAACCTCGCATGGTTGTACGAGCGAGAGACACCCTCTCAATGAAGCCCATCAGCTTCTGTACTTTGCACAAGCTGCCCGTACGAAATGGCTCTGCAAAAATGAGGAAGAGTCCAGTTGCCACATTCTTTAGCTAGATAAACAAACAAAAATACGGTTAGCCACAGGCTGAGCTAAGAACGAAGCTGCAGACTCACAATTGTAAAGCCCGAGAGAAGTGCCACCAGTTCGACGCTGAGGAATCCGACGACCAGCAAGAACTGCATGAACTCGTTGGACAGAAAGAAGATGTAGAAAATCTCGACCAGGATCAGCACCACACACACAAACTTGATCGACTCGGTGATGACGAAGATCCGCGCGTCGTAGTCCGACGAGTAGCGGTCCCATTTGAAATATCGCACGAATAGCTACACCACAATCAAGAGTGAATACACCAACAATGCTGCAAGCAATCATAAGAAAATGGTTCATACATTGGTGACGACTTTGCGCATTGCAAAAGTGCCGATGACCAGTGGGACTGCCACCAAGTAGCCCAGATATTGCATGACCTCTTCCTGCTCGCTGCCCAGGTCTAGGATGTAGTAGGCGATCACATCTCGCACCAGAATTAGGAAGAGGAACCACCAGAGGTAGGTCAGCAAGTAGTGCTGCACGTCTGCGATCCATCTGCAGAGAAACAGTAAGAAAAAAATGATAAAACGCTAGACGACATGATAGTATAAGGTTTCTAGAAGTGTAGCAGCGCTATTACCGCACGTGTTTGTCAACGCGGAGCGGATGGTGTTGAGCAGAAGTTCGATCGCTGGTTTGGATAGCAAGAAGGCCACTAACGTGGCCAGCAGCGCCAGCCCCACGCGCCAGAAGATGAAGGAGATCATGTGCGTCCGTTGATAATGAGGTATGGTTGAATACCGTAAAATTCCGACCAATACTTGTACATGCATTTCATTTTGTCCAATCATCTTTCCTAAAGGCGTCATTTCAACCAATTAGAAACCACGCTCTAATTTCCGACCATTCCAACCATATTTGGTCGGAATATTCTGAAAATATGTTCTATTGCATACAGAAATCAGTATAAATGCATACTCTGAAAATATTGAGCAGTTTCCAATAATAGCGATCGGTAGTGTTAGTTTCACAGCATTTGCGAAGAAGGCGCAGACACTGAAAGTGGTGATGTCTATCGCCTCGCTGGCTCCAGGTAACAGCAAGAAGGCGAGGACGACGGCAATCAAATCGTTCGTCGCATTTCTGTCTCCCGAAAACATGGAGCTCGACGCTGCGGAAGCCCTCATTAACGGGGACAAAACAGGTAAAGTGCTGCGTATTATATTAGACAAATATGCTTATTCTTTAGCGAGAGCAGAAGGCAAAAATCTAGCCACCAACACTTGTCTAGCATACTACGGAAATGTCAAGAACTGGTTAGTGGATAGATATCCACTACAAGGTAGTTTAGTAAAACCGCAGCTACAATTTTTTTGTCTGGGCTCGGAAAGAACTGCGCGAATCGACAGGACGGTGGCTACGAGAAGAAAGCCCCCATGTTCTAAGCAAGACCTAGAAGAAATTGCGCGGTTGATCTACACGACTGCGTCAAATGATACAAACTACACGGACGCTGCTCTAGTTGTGATGTTGTGGTACATGTACGGTTGTAGCTCCGTCGCTGAACAAGTTGAAAAACAACTGCTATCTGTACTGCCAGGTTTGCAAAATGGCTAACAACATTTTTTCTTCTTCTAACTAATGCTTTTGTTCGTAGGCGGGGTTTTGTTTCTTCGCTTCAAACGAGTCGAAACGGCTGTACTGCAAGGCATTTCCTTGTTCAAGGATCCAACAATTTTTTTTACGTGCCCTCTCTTCTGCTTAGCTGCCTCGCTCGTATTGCAGTCGATGCCCTGCAAACAAATGGTTCCGCAACTCTAATCAAAAACTTGAAGCTCTGACAACCCTCAAGATTTAGAAGAGCTTATCCTCGTTGAGCTACTCGAAGAAGATGATCATGACCCAACACAAGCCACAGCGTCGCAAACAAAGAGCTCCGCGCCTGGGGCTCAAGCCTACGTGAACAGACTGCTCGTTAGAGTTATGGAAACTGCAAAGCTGCAAAACGTTAGACTCACCCAAAGCTCACCTCTCACTCTTTCCGCAGAGGCGGAGCCATGCAGGCGAAAGACGGCACCGTCGCGAAGAACTGGATCATTGAGAGGGGTGGTTGGCAGCTCGACCGGGTGAACAAGGCGTTCGGCTACATGCTGGGCACGACACGCTGACCAGCAAGTGTCACGCGTCTTGAGCGGATGGAAACCTAAAGACAACGTGCGATTGCCGTCGCTCGCGGCGCTAGAACCACCGCTAAGTATCCGCGTTCGCAAGTTCCAGCAGCTTCTGTTCGCAAACACAATGTTATTCGACGATGAAACTCTAAATTTAAACGAAGATGTAGCGGACGTACTGATGGCGACGTTGCTCATGCATTTCCCTGACGTGCTGCACTTGTGTGAACGGTGCCCGCTGGTCGAAAGACACGCGAGTGCCTTGCACAGCACGCAATCGCTGAGTCGGAGTTGTTGGCGTGGGGTATCGCCGTTCGCCGTGCCTTCTCGCCGCCTTAGGAAAGAAGTCGGCTGAACACGAAGTCGACCAGACCAGCTCTTGCTCCGGCAACTACAGCGACAATCCGAGCAAATTGATGTACTTATCCTGCAGAACACACGACTTGAAGAGCGCTTGTTAGCAGTGGAGTCTCAACTCCGCACACCTGCAACGAATATCAGTCGCAGTACAGCTACCACCAGTCTGCAGACGCCCCCGCACACAGCGTCGCCACCTCGGTCTGAAATGCAGCAGCCTCCTGTGCCACTAGTCGTTCGCCCCAAGAAGAAAGGATCCCAGTCCCTTGCGGCAGCTTGGTTCCAGTGGTTTGCGGCCGAACCACGTGTATGCTTCGCCTGCTATCAAAAAGACAAAGCTGTACGAACTTAGGCACACGACAGGGTATATGATGCTGTTCTTACCTCTGGGCTTCGCTCTAGACCCGTCCTCTCCAGCATATAAAGATGAGGTGCTTGCCCTCGGAGAAGAAGCACAAGAAAAAACGCTTGGCTTCTCAAGTCCCATGGCTCATCGGCACTCGCAGCTGGTACAGCACTGAAAGCTCTCCGGCAAATGCACAAGCAGGAAAATTAGACGAGCACATCGCGCAATTCCATGATCGGGTCGATAGCGGCGCTGTTGCAGACCCCACCCCACCAGCTGCGCTCCCGACATTTATAGACTTCCAGCCATCTAACCAGTAGCAAACACACACTCGCCATAACAGAAAACTACACGTTAATACAGAGGCGATGACTAGGATCGAACCAATTCGCAGCTGTAGCTGCTACCTTCATCCAGAAAGATCGTCACAAGGTAAGTACTTCAGAGTGTACGTGCGCCTTGCCTGGTGCTGCAACCCCCCCCCGCGTATCGTCCTCCTCGCAGCCTCCCCCCAGTGTACCGTCATTCTCGCGGCCACCCTCAGCGCGTCGTCATCCTCGCAGCCTTCAGCGCGTTATCGTCCTCGCAGTCGCCTTCCGTGGCGCCGAGGTCCGTGGGTTTTGTGGCTGAAGGGAGACAGTCGTGAGCTCCAGTCATTAAAACGAAACAAAGTCACAAAATTGAAAATCCGCTTTACCGGTATTTGTTGGAATTTTTACGGTATGGGTAAAATACCTATCTCATAAAAATAAAAATTAAATAAAAGCCGATTTGGTTAAAGTGCCACAAATCCTTGCAGTACTTGACTCGCGAGTAATGCAACGCTCAATGATTTATAACATTGAATACTGTGTTGGTTCATGGCAAGACTATTTTCCGTGTTTAGTAAACGTTACAGAAATTGTTCGTATCCCTAGACGAAGAAGTAGTTGCGATCTTGGACACGGACCCGAGCGCTAGTCGTGAGTAAACGTCCTTCGAAGCAGTATGTGGCATAATGCAGATGGCCGGTCAAAGCTCCGTGTGAAATGCAGCTGTTTGACGGCGAAGAGGCATCTCTGGACACTATGGACCTTCAGGTAAGACTACTGTTCAAACTGTTTTCGGTTTACCATAGCTTTAACCACACTGTCAAGTGCGATTGCTGTACGCGTCAGAAGACCCAGTGCCGACAAACGCCGTCAGTATCCACTCAAGTGGCGTGGTGCAAAGGCGCGGCGAGCGTATATATTCCCTTTTCGGTGAGAAACCTTGACCATGCCCAAGCTGTTAGGCTGGAGGTCGGCCCGATGAGCGCCCTCGACGTGAGTGTGGCGAACTTGAACCCTATTCGGATCACCACCAAGAGGGACCGCAAACAAGCTCCCACCGCAGCGCCAACCCGTCCCAGCTCCAGCTCCACGAGTCTAAGCTCAGCGAGGCCATGCTGTGCTCGGAGGTGTAATCAGACGTACCAATGGATGCGCTACCAAACACAGGAGCTACTGGTACAGGCACTGCAGCCTCCACGCCAACAGACCCTCGAGAATCCGGCGATAGAGTGGCTGTTCGACACCTATGAGATGGCCGCTGAACGTTGTATATTCTTCAACAGGAGCCCCATCAGGATTATCCAGCCAAGGTGATCGCGGATGCGAAGAGCCGTTACCAAGGACGAGTTCCAGCTAGTATGGTACTGTATGGTCGATATGGTGCGGTGACCCGTATAATATCTGTTTGGGCGCTTACTCAAACACACCACCTGTGGGAGGAGGCACGCGCTATATTTTTCAATCGCTTGGATCGTGACGTGTGCTCTGGTGTATTCAGGATCGTCCACGGTCGCCCTTGTATTCACGAACTCATTGCCATAACAGAATCAAATGGGCAACGGTATCTAACTCCGCAAGGTTTTGATTTCCATTGGTGGATCAATAGAAACCTAGTGCTGGCGGCTCCTACTCGAATTCAAGAGCCAATTTATAACGAGCAACTTGGAAGAAGGCGCCGCCGATCCTCCAGAAGAGAATCTCAGCCGCTACGTTACAGCACTCGTCGAGATCCTGTCCTTTTCGAGAGGGTTGATCGGAATCACCACCTCCAGGAAACGGTCTCGTAAATTTGATCTTCAACACAGCAAATACTTTATCGACACGTCAAACACACACCAACAACATCGAGTTTTAGAGACTAGCATCCCACCTTGATATTGGGATATGCTAGCTGGAGGGATGTAGAAACAAAAACGATAAAGCTTCATATTGCTGAATAAAGGCGGCCATCCTTTATTTCGTTTTAGTCAGCTACGTTGTTTTTTTTCTTGGTGTGTCCCGAAAAACATGAGAACGGTACGATCCGCTCTTTTCGTAAACTTTTCCGCAAGCATCGCACTTCCAGCTCCAGTCTTGTTGTCGGTACGACGTCGCGTCTGCTGGTTCTTCTTCGAGGCGGGATTGTCAGTACAGTATCGGCGATGCGTCCGAATTTCTTCGGAGCTTTCGAGCTTGATACCGCAGCATGTGCCGTACCCAGGAAGCACACTCGAAACGATATCAGGCTCCCACTTCAAGCCTCGATACGACAGGTAGCAATGCAGTCGACGGTTCACACTTGCGTAGCTCATTCCGTTGTGAATGAGATCGCCACGGAATGTGATGCAAAAGCCAACTGGAATGTCGACAACGCGACTTGCAGTCGTCACGCTCCTCAAAGCACCCATCAAACACGCGCAGTTGCGTGTCCTTCTAAAGCGCTAGTACCATACTAGCTGGAACCCGTCCTTGGTAACGGCTCTTCGCATCCGCGATCACCTTGGCTGGATAATCCTGATGGGCTCCTGTTCTTCTCCGCCCTCCAGCGATAGCAGAAAAGAGAAAACCGTAGGATACCAGTCTGGCTCCAGACATGAGCACAGCGCGCCCAAAGCGATACGCACTTCACCGATCGCTCCCGAAGGAGTTTTCACTCGAGACTGCATTCGATATGGGTCCTGTACGCCTCCTACTTCCTTGAACACCGGCACGTACTCGCGCTCATTCGCGTGGAGCTGCAGCGCGCAGTACATCCGGACGAAGGCCCAGATCGGCAACGATGTAGCCGCAGGGCGGCAGGACACTTTTTGGTTTGGGCGCCATTTCAGGACTGCCAGTGCAACGGACACGCTGGACTTGCTTCACTAGGATTTAGTATGCTAGGCGATGTCAGACTGTATCTAGTGCATAGTGCATAGGCCCGCCGAGCGACCCTTTTCTGAAAATGGCCTCCGCCGAAATGGCCCTCCTTAGTAATGCCCCTGGCGAACAAGCTTTTAGACACTGGTGAAAATGATGGCGATAACGCCCCTGACTCCGATAATGGCATTTGTTTTCAACGTAAACGCACTGCTTTACAGCCATGCCATTTTCGTTTGTTTGACTGCACCGTTTCAGATTTTTTCGTCTACAAAAAAACGTTTTATATTTGTTTTTAGTTCGAGCACCCAAAATAATGCGGGGCATCTCGACGTTAGCGTTCATACACGACTGCGCCGAGGTCGTGTCCGAATACATGATGTAGTTTCATGATGCCGCCTCGCCATCGAACACGCCTCGCCAAAATCCTTATTCCCGCGCCGCAGTGGTGCTGCCGTGTTTCCACCGAGATATCGAATAGAAGGGCCATTGTTGAGGCCAGCGCTATGCTGGAACGCTTGGCGAAAATGCATGGCGGTGCGATCATCGAGTTGCCCCTATGCACGGTGACCAACAGCTCCGTCGCCGTTGCGCCAACGCGCTGCAGTGCGAAAGGCAGCTCCGCCGCGGGCGCACCGACCTGTCCATTCCAACCTGTCCGATTTGTCACGGCGAGCTCAGATCTGTTTTCATGAAGTAACATGTCGTGACGCTGAAGTAGCGTGAATCCTGGCCGTCCCACTGTGGATCCCCGCTGAACCTTAGTCGCGTCCATAGTCAGGACGCAGTTCGCTTTCTCCTTCGCCAACCCAATACATTTCCCACGACGTTGTCGTTGTCCAAGGAGTTCTCCAACCAAGCATGACTTGCGTCGGCTTGTCTCTGCACTAGAACGGTTCAGTATCGGAATGACCAGACGACACACCAGAGCAGAGCTCTCGGCAGCGTCGTAGGGATCCGCCATAACGAGTCCACGCCTCGGCCGTCTCGGGGAGACGGCAGTAACCAGGCAGACGCCAGAGCCGCTTTCTCTCGGTGCCGTCCGTGGCCGCTCGGCTGAAGGGCTCCGATAACCGACATGCGGCTGCTGCGCGAGGCCGGCGCGGACACCTCCAAGCTCTCGGCCGCCCAACTGGATGTGCTGCACACCGTCATCCTGTGCTGCTGCGCGCTGTCGCTCGCCGGCTGCCTCTTCATCGTGCGCCACCACTACGTCTCGGCGCGCGCCCACAGCGGCGTCTCCATGGTGCAGAAGATGGTGGTGGTGCTGTCCCTGTTCGACGCCGGGCTGTCCTTCCCAAAGATGTTCGGCAACCCCTACAGCGACGGACGAGTGGACGCGGCCTGCAATGTGCAGGGCTTCTCGCTGCAGCTCTTCGGACTGCTGTCGGTGTTCTGGAACGCCGCGATCGCCCACTGCTTCTACAGGAAGATCGTGCATCGAGACAGCGAGGCCAGACTCAAGAGCAGGTTCAAGCTGTACCTCATTCTCGTCATCGTGCCGTCCGTGGCCTGCAGTGTGACGCTGTACGCCGGCAGGTGGTTCGGCAACGCCACGTTCTACTGCTGGGTGAGCACGCGCGCCAAGCAGTTCTGGATGTTCTACCTCTTTGTGGTACTCGCCATCCTGTACATTAGCGTGATCCTCTGGGTCACGCACAATCGCATCTCGCGCGACTTCCGTGACGCCAACCTAGACGCGCAGGAGTCCTGGGCGCTGATCACGTCCAAGCTTCGAGTGTACATTGCAGCGTTCATTGTGTTGTGGACCCCCAGCACCGTGTTTCGACGTGAGTATCTTTCTGGGGCGCTCTTTCGTTTTTGACATGCTAATTGGTGTGTTTCTGTGGGCTTAGTTTTTGATGATCAGCTAGGCCACGCGAGATTTGGCGTGGCGCTTTTGATGCAGGTCACAGTGTGCACGCAGGGTTTGACGACGGCAATTATCTACGGAGGACTGCTGACCAAGCTGTACAGGATGATCGCGTGCAAGCCGTCGATCACTCCCGCGCACAAGTTCATTCCGTCGCCATCTTTCCCGACTTTAGACACAGGAACGGACCACAGCCTCGTCAAGCACTACCGCCAGCCGGCCAACATTTTCGTCTTTCAACATGGGCGAAGCCAGACTTACTCCCGCTCAGTTGGAAAAGTGGATACCGCTCGGACACGACATTTACGTCATCGGGCTACAGGAATGCCTCCATTTGGCAAACACACGGAGTTTACTGCGACAGCATCTCGAGGGAGGCCGGCCTCGACCAGCAGCAAGCGGACCTGCACGCAGAGCAGCGAAATTCCATCAGTTCAACCGCGAGATCGGCAGCAAGAACACGTCCCTGGGCTACCACGGCCACATCGCCATCACAGTATTTATCAAGTCCTCTGACGTGGAGAACGGCGCCTTCTACATGCCCCCGGAAGTGCAGCAGGAAGTTAACGTCGGCAAGTCGCTGATTTTGGGGCGAGCATCCAACAAAGGCGCGGTGGGGTTCGCCTTTCGCTACTTCGACACGTCGTTCGCTTTCGTGGCGTGTCATTTGTCTTCGGATCCCAGGGAAAGTCAAAAGTACGACGGCGGAATCGCGACTCTCAGGATATTTTGAAGGAGCTGCATTTGAACCTGGAGGACGTGGGGTTTGAGTTCCCGCACGTCCATCACCACAGCTTCGTCCTCGGGGATCTCAACTACAGATTAACACAGCGAGATGCGAGCGCAGATACGATTCTGGAGCTGATATCCCACGTCCGGCAGTGCGAAACAGCAAAGCCCGTGCCCGTACCCGTAAAGAGGAATCGCAGTTTGCGTCGTGGGCTTCTAGGAAAGCGCTGGAGTCCAATGTCCAGTCGAGGATTAAGCAGTTCTTTTGGACTGGGCAGCTCGTTAGGTGCCGGCAGTGACAGGGACAGCAACGACCTGGACGTCAGCATGCTGGAACGCAGTTTGAAGAGCAGCTCTTCCGCGTTCGTCTCGTCAAATGGTAGCAGCAACAGCGTTCGTTATTCAGCAGACTGCGAGCTCCCAGACGACGACCATTTTGTGGGATGATGTGCTGGCGCACGATGAGCTACGCAATGGTATCCGAGACGGACAGATTTTCTACGGCTTTCGAGAAGCAAAGATTGCATTCCCACCGACGTTCCGGCGGGTGCGTGGGGCTGCACTTAATCTCGACGCTGATACCTGGTCGGTGGATGAATTAGCGGCGTGTTACACCACTGCCGTCGAGGGGCACGGAAAGCGAGTGCCCTCGTACACCGATCGGATTCTTTTCTTCTCCCAACCCGACATGCGGCATCGACTGCGATGCGCCGTGTATGCCTCATGCGAAGAAGTTAACGGCTCGGATCACAAGCCTGTGATCGCGGTGTTCCAAGCTCTGGTGAACCGCGACTTCTTACCGATCGAGACGGAGCTTGCGACCAAGAAGCTCCAGCGAATGCAGGATGTCAGTGGCGTCCTCGAGTGCCAGCTACGACTGGAGTTCTCGAGTATTACGTGGCAGACTGCAGTTGAAAACATAGGCCTTCCCTCGATCACGTCATTCGGCAGCTCTGCCGACTTTGACCAGCGTTTTTCTAATCTGGATCGCCACGGCCACCAAGGTAAGCGTTTCAACTGCTTCATGTCAGAGAAGTGCTAGTAGTTCATCTCCCTTGTTGTGCTCTGTAGTTATGGTGACGATCGTCTTCCCTCTTCCATCAGAAGATATCTTCTCGGCACAGCGCAAGTTACTCGAATTGGCAGACTCGATGAGTGGTGGCGTCTACCTCGAGAACACAGATCGACTGCTGTGCAAGACCAACGTCGCCCACGTGAGGTGGGCCGACTTCGTTCGAGACGGCATCACACACGCCACCTTCGCTCGGCCTACAGGTAACATGCACGTGGCCATCAAGATCCACGCCGGCACGCAAGGCCCGTGCTTTGGTCAGGGTGTGATCTGCATCACTCAAGGCGCTGGAAGCGACAGCGACGACCCACGCGATAACGTCCAAAAGCTCAACAACTTTGTGGTGGAACTCGCTGAGGGCGGCAGACATACCGGCACTCTATCCGGCGCCGTCGGACTCCAACTCGTACAGCGTGCAAACGTTGCGTAACTCGACACGGGTTTGTGTATTATCTATCTATCGATCAGTGGCAAAAAGTGCGTAGGCGTGTTGTAGTCAATGGGAACCAATTCGTCGCTCGAGCTCGTTCAGCCGAGCCCGGAGAGTAGCAACACTTTGTCCAACAACTTTACAGTTCTTCATTGCCAGCAGCGTCCACAGTCTCTGTCGGTTCCTCCTCCATGGCAGCAAACTTCTCGTAGTCATTGTCGTCAAAGTGCTTGGCCCACGGTTGGAAGAACATCATGAGGATGAATGCCACCAACAACACGAACGACAGGCTGCAACAGCAACACCACATACTGTCAAACAAACACAATTCCAAATGATACATAGCCTCCTGTCTGTGTGTACATACATGGCCTTGGTGCGGTTGTAACCCGCCACGGACTTGTGGAACGTGTCCAGCGCCTTCTCCAGGTCCTCCACACGCTTCTCGTAGGCCTTGCGCTGCTCGGGGCTCAGTCTTCCTTCTTCACGCCCGCCTCCTCCAGCTTCTTGTCTTGGAACACCAGTGCGTTGTATTTGGCCAGTTCAGCACGTGCCATGGCCACAGCTCTCGCGCTCTTGGCCGACTGCTTGGTGGTGTAGCGCTGGAACTCATGGTCGAACTGCTCGACCGCGCGCTTGGCAGTCGTGGGCTCGGCTGGGGTCTCCTTGACGTCCGTGGCGCTCATGATCAGATGATAAATGAGGGTACACTGTAAAACGAACGTATCCGTACGATGTGCGGTGGAAGAGGCATCGGCTTCATCGTCCATCTGGCTCTGCACCGCTATCATCAACACAACCGCAGAGCATTTCATTCACGTTATGCGGCCTAGTGCCGTTGGGAATTAACTTTCGTGCAGACTTGCAACCGTCAGGACGTAGAATGTCGTGCCGGAGTGCAGTGCGTACGGGTTGTTGCCTTCCATCGCGGTCTGCTCGTCGATCAACACGATGCGACCTACCACGTAGTCCGGGTATCTGTCAGAGCAGCCACAGTTAGAGAGAGAAAGCTGCATAGAATTCGACGCACCTTTGGCCGTCATTGCTGAACGAGGAGATGGACTCCTCCGACAGGAAGCGGTGCGGACAGCCGAGGTGGAATGCCAGGTACACCGCTGCGCGTCGCTACCAGGCGCTGAGGTCGGCAGGAAGAGCGCCAAGTCGTTCACATTAAAGCTTCGGAAAGAGATCTTGAACGAGTCGTTCGCACCCTGCTCGGACTCCATCAAACTCATTTCGGTTTGCCGTCGCTCCAGCTCAGATTGCAGCATCTGACAACGACAAATGACTTGGTCACAAGATCTAAACGAAGTGGTGGAAAGGTCTGGTACTTACCAGCTCCGACTCGGCACTAGCAAGCAGTTTCTTCACCCGCGTCTCCACTGCGTCGAAGTTTTTTTACAAACACGTCGACGTTCTCATTCTCGTCCGCCAACGGCTCTACAGGCAACTGAAGCAGCTTCAACAACTTGGCCAACGAGGTCCGCTGGGATTTAACGCTCGTTCGCAGGTCTTTGATCGTTTGCTGAAGCTTGGACTGGTTCTCGTGGAGTTGCTTCTCCCGCTTCGATCTTTCCTGGATCTCTGTAAATTGACAAACGCAAGGCGCTACGCCAGTTAAGGAAAACTTGGGGGTTAAAGCATCGTCGGCACAGGAACATGCATGTGCAGCATCAATCAGTTGCAAAGGATATTCTTCGAAGGCGGCGGCGTTCAGCAAAAATTGCTGGTTTTCACTCTATAAATAAAAACGGTTAGTTTACGTTCCAATAAAGCACCATTTCCCAATAACTTACCTCCAGCTTGGCGATAGTCGCGTCCTTGTCGACTCCCGTTCCTAAAGCAAGAAGGACATCATCAGCAGGTTGATAAGCGCAACTTTCCCACGTTTCTTACCAATGTTCCGCTTCACTGTAGCCAACTCTCGGTCCAGAATATTCGACCGATCTGCTTCCAAAGAGCTGGTCATCCCACCCGACGTTGCAGCCAACGCCAGTACCAACGGGAACTCGCACGAGCTGTCGCCTTCCCGCGCGCTGTTCTTTGACAAATCCGACCGAGCGATCGAGTCGCTGCCCGATCCATCGTAATATATGTTTTTCTTTGACTGTTCCAATTCCGCCGTCAGCTCGGAAACCCGCGCCTCCAGCTCCTTACAGCGCTCTTGCAGATTATCCATATTTTGCGCCGACTTGAACGAGTCTCCACTGGCCGAGTCGTCGCCAAATTCGTCCGAAGGAGGGCGCTCTTTCTCTTCGAACGAGTCAAAATCTCCGTCATCGTCGTCTTCAATTAAAGGCAAGCTCTGATCAAAAGGCCGCATACGGAACTCGCAATGAGACGGCTTCTCTGCGAGGCCAGTGACGAAGTCGCGCGGCAAGTGCTGACCATAGCTCCGTAAGAATTCTTCGCGATGTTGGACTTCATCTTCGCGTAGTTGAGCGAGCTCTTCCGCCATCGATTGAATTCGGTCGGAAAACATTCGGCCGTATTTAAGACGCCTCGATATCTCTCGCAAGCACGCTGCATACGATTCGGGCAGCTTGTCCAGATGCTCGAGCTCGTTGAAGTGTTTTGAGCAGCCAACGCCTCCCTAAACACCGCCAGGGAGTTTTCAAAGTCCCGGATCTTGGACTGTGAAATGGAAATTTGACGCAACGTCGAGTGTACGCGAGCAAACAACGCCGCCTTTTTCGCCGCAATGTTCTTTACGTGGACAATGATAGCTTCCACGAGCTTCTGGGCGTCTGGGACCATATTCTGCTGGGTTTGGTACAACTCATCAATACGGCGACACACGTCCAGGGCATTGGTGGACGCCTGCATAGGATTGGTGCCAGTCGCGATCGAAGACGTTTCCTCGATGCTGCTGAGGACATACGTCAAATTTTCGCGTAAGGTGCTGGTGATGTTGAGCTGTTTGCTGCCCAATGTCTGCATTTGCTCCAGCTCGGCACGGGCTTCGTCATACTCCCGAGACGCATGTGCGTGTGCTGCCATCATTTCTGTGACTTCCTGGCTAATTTCATCGTGGACTTGTTGCAATTTCATTACCTGAGTGTACACATGAGCGTGCGATTGCTCGCACTGAGCGGCCCACTCTCTTTATCGACGGGGATGCAGTCATGCAGCGTCTTGCGTGAATCTGTGGCCAGAGCTGGATGCAGCTCCACTGTAGCCAAGGTATTAAGATAACTGTCGAACTGGCTCAGTAACCTTTCATGTTTCTCGTTGGTAGCTTGGAAATCCGTCCAGAAGGGCGCGAAATGCTTCGTCATAGATGTTTTAAACAAGTCCAAATTGGCGACAGCAGCGGCGATCGCTCGTTCCTGCACCTGCAGCTCCTGTGCACCTTTTTCGCTGGCAGTAATGTTGGCTCGTGTGCCGCTCTCCAACGCCTCACTTTGACTCACTTGCAGCTGGAAATACCCCTCGTACTCCACCAACGCTCTCATCATCGGATGTGATGACTCGCTCAACATCTTTGAACCTTCCGACGACGCCACAGGCTGCGATGGCACTACAAAAATAATAAAACAAATCACTAAACAACCCAGAAAATACCCTCCCAACAATTTCTTCCTCACATTCCACTTGAACTGGCGCCAACTCCATTGCGTTAGCAGGTGGTGACGCCGTCTCTTGACTGAGTAGTCTTCGATCATATAAAAACACTTCTTTATCCACCTGCAAAACACACAAACAAACAAACAATCAATTCAGCCCGATTCTCCATAAATCTGTAAAATAAATGTCCGTACTGCTGGTAGCCCGTAATATTCCACGGGTCGACGCGGGTCCAGTCTGGCGAACGGGGTCCTCCCAACAGGATCTGGTCTGCCGTGGGGATGCCGCTTAGACGCGCCAATTCTTCACGTAATTCTTCCACCACCACGCTGATAAATTACCGTAAAATAACGATGCAGTTAGCAGGAATAAGCTTTTTCTTAACCCATTTTGGCTGTACCTGGAAGAGAGCAGCGCGACGGCATACTCGGCGCCCGTGGAGGCGTCGCCCACGCGCACGACGACGTCTCCTCGGGCCTTGTGCTCTTCGTCTTCGTCTGTGTGTGGCGTCGCTCTGCCGCCGTCCATTGGGAATCTACTGCGGCCCTGCTCCCATGCGGCACGTGCCTTCGGGAATGGTGTTTCGGTCTAAGAAGAATATCGTTCCAGAAAGAGAAGTGCACCGGCGCAGTTGGTTCCAGAAAAACAGGTGCAAACTGACCAATCATGAGACAGTTCAACATGAGCAAGAACAAGAAGAACAAGAACTTGCCATTTTCATTTCCTCGTTGGCGCTCGGCCAATTCATACATATAAAATAACCTAGCACACGCCCTCTGACAAGCCTTCCGAGAAATCCTCCGAGAAGCCACGAGAACGGCGGAAGAGGACTTGCTCGTTGCCGAACGTCTTCATGAAGTTGAAGCCGTTCGTCGCGTTTGGCGCGTCTTCAACCACCGGGTTCAGTCGAGGAGATTCCGTTGAGAACGACGACTGGTGTGTGAACGCCGGCTGATTGCCAGCGAAGCTCTGGTAGCTGTGGCTGTTCGTGTAGCTCTGGTTGACTGGGTAACTCTGGTTGACTGGGTAGCTCGGCGGTAGAGCGGCCGACAACGGGAAGCGGGGGACAGTGGCGCCTCTTGCACTTCATCATTCGCTTGACTCGCCATCTCAGGCGTCTCTTCCATCTTCTCTGGCTGTTCCGCTTCTGCGGGGTCTTCTTCCTCCTTGTCCAAGATACCCACTGACTTTTAAACTTTGCATAACTCGCTTCCCACTCGGGTCCCAACATATTGGTCAGCGCCTTCAACACTTCCTCGCTCGAGCGCACGCGGTGCTCTTCGAACGCAGGCAGACGCACGACTTCGTGGATGTGCCGCATCAAGAACGGCACGCAGTTCTTCTTCAAGTCATCTGCGTTGCATTCCTCCGACAGCGTCAGAAGATCGACAACGTTCTCAACACAAATCTGCCCACTTAGGAACGCCTCGGTGCGCTTTTGCAGTTCGAACACGCAGTAGAACGACGACGCACGAAGCAGCTCTTCGGCGACATCCGGAGTGATGTCCACTTTGCCAGTGTACTGAAATACGTGAATGGTTAGTTTAGTAGATAAAAAGTAAATACATATCAATGCAACTCACCAAGAACCGAAGTAGGATGGAGAACACTTCATAGCTGCAGTTATCCACTTCGATAACGGCTGTCTGACTTGTCGCCGATCCGAACTGCGCAGCAAACAAGCCAAAGTTAGTCTCAAACAGAAAATTGCAGCCATACGGCAAAGGCCAACAAGCTTTTGGGGCAGGCAAGAGCGGAATTGATACTCACTCTCACCATGTTCTTGAAATACGAGTTGCGGAAGAAGAGGACGACCTTGTGCGCATTGATCGGTGCGATGTGGCCCTTCACAAGGAACTGCAGGTCCGACAGCGACGAGTTCAAGAAAAGCTCTTCGTGGTCGTCCACAAGATACGGCGGGACGTCAATTGTCAAGTCTGGATCATATCCCGCCGGCACTAAGTGCTTGATAGCGTGCGCTGCTGCACAGCGAGGGAACTCTGCTGTCGACTGCAGCATGTGATAGAGCACTGACAGCAAACCTTCCGATAATAAGGTCGAGACCTCCTCGGCATCCATCATGTGCACAAATGTCAGCAAGATATTGCCCCGAAGTTCGCCTGTCGATGCAAAAAGGTCAGTTTCTACGTCAAGCTCACTCAAATAAGTCCGTCCTTACCGATGTTGGCGTCTGCAGACACTCGAGCCACAGCGTGCAGCATTTTCCGAAAGTCCTGTCGGTTGATTTGCTTCCAAATATTGCGGAGAGCTTGTAAGCAAATGGCCCAGGTGCTGATCGTCTCCTCCACCTCCAGCATCTGTAACACAGCTCCTTCCAACACCATCTGAAGGGTGCTCGCCACACTCGACGATAGAGCACACAGAGCGCCAGCAGCATGGGAGGAGATCGATTCGTCAGGGTGGTGAAGAGAGTCCATCAAGAGCAAAATGCCACCGAAGCGAGTCACGTAGTCGTGATTCAGTGGGTTTTCCATCAAAGACTCCAACGCAACCACCGCTATTCGCTTCTTGTCGGGGTCCTCATCTCGGAGCAGATCCAGCAGGTCTGGGATTGAACTCTTCACGCATTTGTCACACAACCGAGCGCGGCCTTCTGTACCTTCAACAACTGCTCGAGACATGGAACAATCATTGCAAATAATCACGCCGCACTCTCGGCAGTGGTGTTTCCGTCGATAGAATGTGAACTGGTTGTGGCAACACCCGCAGTAAAGCGCCTCGTGGTCCTCCGCCCAAGGCTTAATCAGCCCCCACGTCAACAGATCGTTCGCAGTCTCCACAACCGTAGAGTCAACGGAGCGGAATCGAATGGTCAAGTGCTCCACCACTTTATCGCCTAGATACGGCGACGGGCGCACACTGTTCGGGTCTAACGCATACAAAGATGCGCCGACTTGGCCAAGCTGAACAGAATAGGCCGGGAGACGTCCGACCCAATTAGGAAGACCCACCTTCCATGGCAAATCACGACCGCTGTAACCGTTGCTGGCTAAGATCTCCACGACGTCTTTCATCCAAACCGTTCTGTTCACGCAAATATACCGGCCACGGGCATCATTATTTTCCAGAGCAGCGATGTGCGCCATGGCGCAGTCGCGAACGTCAATCATGCTCCAGTCTGCATACAATGAACAAAGTTAGCTTCTATGCCAGCTAGCATTAAACAATTGCAAGGCCAGAGGCGTACTCAGATCCACCAACGCAGAGTATTGGCCGGTAATCAAGTCATAGACGACTTGGTTTCCAGGTGCAAGCTTCGACTTGGACAGCATTGGCCCGAACAGAGTTCCAGGCTACAAACGCAGCAAATTCGTGTCAGAACCATCGCAAACAGTACGCCAATGAAGAGAACAAAACGCACGTTCATCGTGACTAAATCGATTCGACGGTCGCTTGGCAGCTGGTCGACAAGTTGCCACGCTGCCTCCTCCGCTAGCTTCAAACTGAGGAAGTGAGGGTTCTTCTCCAGCGTCGACGTGACATTCCAGCAGGCATCATTGATGATAGACTCGGGCGTCACCGAGTCAGCCATAGCAGCAACCGACGAGGTCAGCACAACCTGCAATAGTACAACAGTATCCACTGTCAACAATCTGATTACGTTCGACATAAATCAGACCAGCCAAGCGTCCCGTACTCGTTTAATGCGTGCTCGTGCGCACGCCTGGATGAAGTTTGTCATCATGGGGATGATGCAATGCATGCGGCTTCCAATGCTGTGAACACCCGGCTCCTGCTGCTCCGACAACGGATCCCTCACCGAGCAGCTCGACGGCGTACCCGTGTGGATTACAAAGTCACATCCTGCATAGTCGTAGCAACAAAAAAGCAATTAAACCAATTGTCCAGCAGTTTCTTCAGCCTTCAACGCACCTTGAACAGCCATGTCACAAGCTTCCGGGGTTAGCAGCGACGTCTCCACCACCGTAAAGTTCTTGCTGGCATTAGGAGCTGCAAAAGCCCGGAGATATCGTCCTTGCCGTTCTGTACCGTACCGCGAACATGGTACCCTCGATTCAGCAGCTCGCACACGATCCAGGAGGCCAGGAAGCCGTCCACGCCAGTCACGCAGATAGGTTTCTCGCTTAAATTAGTGGCGAGCTGCACGACCTTCTTGCGGAACTGGAGCTGCTTCCAGACGGACGGGTACATGCATTGGCGGTCCACCACCCGCTTGATCTTCTTGGCCCGGTCTTTCTTCTTACCGCTGCGTCTCCTGGACTTGGGCAGCTGTGGGGGCACGTGGATCGGCTCGTTCAAGCTGCTGCGGTTGAACACCGAGCCGGAGGACGACGTGGTCGAGTCGAGGCTCTGCGTAGGACTGCTCTGGCCCGAGCGGTACTTGGCGCGGCCGTTGGTCTTGCTCTTGTGGCTGCTGGGGGCTGCTTCTGCGGCTGCGGCCCTGCGGCGGCGAGCTGGGGCTGCCGCTGTGGTCCGTGGCCGCATCTTCGTCGTACTGCGCTCCGAACAGCATGGCGCGGCGGGGAGGAGGCGCGAGCTGGCGTTTTCCAGAGTGCAGGAAGGTGGCGGACCGGCAGCTGGTCGAACTTTGGCCTGTGTTGGCTTCTTTGTTGTGAAGTGGCATATCTTGTTACTTTTAGGCGGGGCGGCAGAGGCGGAACAATAGTAGCAGCATACCGAAGGTTGTATACATGCGTCTTTTGGTGTTTTGAAACTACTTTTCAGGCCGTTGCTTGGTTTCGAAACCAACTCGTGCGTTGGCTGAGCCGGTGACTGCTGCGAGTTTGGGGCCCTCTCGTTCGTAATCGCGCAGGAATGATAGTGCAACCAGGTGTGTGCCTTTGGTCTGGCCCCCTTGTATGCATTTGGGCTCAAAGGAATGTGGTGGCCACCTGAATATTGTACTTTCATGGCATAGAGGAAGTTGCTTCATTCCAAGCCGAGCTACGTTTTGGACACAGCTTGTCAATGCTTCAGACTCTCCCACTGAATCACCTCGGCTGCTGTCGTGCTTGGACAGACAGATCCATGATGGTCCATCGCTGCCAGCGCCATCGCCACCACCAACTGATCGCCATATGGTCGGCTTCAACGAGCAGAAAAAAGAGCAACTTGCTCAGATACACCAAGCTTGTTTGTCCGATGAAAAGTTAGGCCATCGTACTGGAGCTCGCAGCAATCACGAATAGTATAGTTGCCAACGGCATCTCGCCCCTTCGGCTTGCCGATCTTTTCGCTTGCTTTTTCGAGCGAAAAGCCACCAGTTCTTGATCCGTCTTACAAGATCACCGCCATCTATAGGCTTCTTCTTCGTCCTCCAGCATGACCGACGCGCTGCAAGACAGCCTCATCGAGGATGACATCAGCCTCGAGTTCTCCATGGCCTTCCAGTTCGGTGCCTTCTTGACGCTGCTCATGATCGCCATCATCCTGTGCAACCACGTGACGCACAAGCTACACTGGCACTTCCTCCCGGAGGCAGCGGCGACCATCGGCGTCGGGATCGTGGCCAGCATCCTCTGCATGTTCATGAAG
>JAAVTH010000756.1:0-12415 GCA_011947325.1 Phytophthora macrochlamydospora | reverse complement strand
CTATTCTTCGCTCATGTGGGTGGAGCGCATCGAGGTGCACGGTTTCCAGTCCGAGGTCAATGTCCCCAAGCAGGTGCTGGTGGGGGCGACCGCAAGGTGGTTCCAGTATGATGCTGCCAGCGACCGCCTCGTGGTGCGCAAGCCGCAGGTGCTGGTCACGGACGACTGGGAGCTCCGCTTCGTGTACGAGCAGGCCCTCAAGTAAATAGAAAAGGGGGCCAGTACGGTTTGCAAAGTCGGAAGTGTACATGTCACCTTAACCATTGCGGCAATAACTAGAAGCGAGGTTGGCTAGGCCGGCTCATATTGACTTTGCCTACGATTCTCATACGGTCTCACTCTAACAGCAAAAAAGGATGTACATACACATGCTGGCGATTTTCACCTGCAACACTTGCGCTAGACAAGACGACAAGAGTAGAGAGCGCTGCAAGATGGCCCAAGCAAGCAGCCGAGAAGTGCCTGACACCTCTGACCGAATCCTCATCTGTCGTCGTTCACTACTCAGCTCCGCAGCGTTTCGTGAGGACGACTATAGGATAGAATTAGTCGGCAACGCGCCGCCACTTGCTGCGAGCTACCGGCGATGTTGGCATGTGGAGCTCAATCTATGGCTCCAGCGCATTAGCCTTGTGCCGCGTCGAGTCTCTATCTTTCGGGGCCTGGAGGGTCTCCCCGCCTGTCGTCGTGGCATGCAAACTCGTACCGGTACCTTTGCTATACGAATGGCAGGGCAACTGCAGTAGTCAGCTCTGCTAGCCGGATCGCCTTTTTGCTGTTAGTGAACCGTTACTAGCGCTCACTTCAACTTCACGTGTATCGCTACTACACACCGAAGATTTGAGTTACACCAACGATTCGCACACTGCCATCGTCCCCAACGATGCTTGCGTATTGCAGCAGCGCTCCCCAGGACACGACGCACGAGGTTATTCGCCTGCTGGTCCTGTTCATCTCTCTCGCGGCCGCCGCCAGCTGAGCCGGCGCCTGTTCTTCTCGTCCAGCGTAACGCCTCATACCAAAACGTCTGGTTGCACTTTAACTGGCCAGAGAGGAAAGTGCGTTGGCGTACTCGCCCCAGACACTCACGATCCCGGCGTTTGTCGGCCTCATTCTCCTTTCCACCTTACTTGAGGCAAGCCTCCAGTCCTCAGCCTTCTCTACGAGCCTCCCCAATGAAGCTCAGCTCAATCCTGCTCGCTGTTACCGGTCTGGCGGCCTCGGTCTGCGCGCAAACAAACACAACCAGCTCGGCTGCGGCTTCCACCGCTACCACTACGGCTGCGACGGTCGCTCCAGAAACCACCTCCACGGCCTCCAATACGACATCCTCGGCTGCAACGACAACTTCGTCGGGCGAAGATGTTTTCGCCAAACTCAAGACGACAACCCACCCGAAAGACTCGTACCACATGCCGCCGGTTCGAGTCGTACACGCCCGCGTGCAGAGCGACTCGCCCATTCTCGTGGACGGCGCTTTCGTATCGAGCTACGGACACGGCGACCTCGATGCCGGTTACCTGAGTGCGATGGACACTGTCAACACAGCTTCCGTCGAGGGAGCACTAATGTACGTGCAGGCGGAAGGAATCAACGTCAACAACCGCGCTAAGGAGCAGCGCTGCGTGCGAAAGACCAAGATGGCAAACATCGTCTTCTACGAGATCCTCATTGCGCAGACCAACGAGACCATCGCCCAGTTCAAAAGACCTGGGAGACTCCCGAGTACGGTCCGATGCTGCCAATGGACAGTGGCCGATGCACTCCGCTGAAGGGCGACAGCGACTTCCCCGTCGAGTGCCTGCAGATCAACGGAGACAAAGGGCAGCCCAACGTCGGTCCGTTCGTTGGTGGTGGTACCAAGAACGACGATGTGCGCGCCCCGTACCCCGACAATTACTGGTTCTCCTTCCCCAACACTTGCCCATTGGAGGCCTGGAGCAACAAGACCGCCGAGTGCCGCAACAGCACCCGCAAGGGCTTTGCCCATTTGGTGAGGGTCCGGATGGCGTCGAGTGCACGTTCGCCTACAACATTTTGGGCTGGGTGACTATCGACGACATCGTGGGCATCACCTCGATCAAGAACCCTAAGACTGGATCCACGTACGCCAACTTCACCGAGTGGTGCATGGCCGACTCAAACAACACTGAGTTCGCCGCCGACAAGACGACGGGCGAGATGGAGGCTGGGCTTCCTTCTGGGATAACCCGCTTAACTCGACGGCCAACGCTGAGCGCGCTAAGGCTGTGGTTACCAAGTACGAAGAGACCCTGTCCTCGGGCTCCACTCAGATCGACAAAGCGTTCTACCGGCCTTCCGTGCTCTTCCGACCGTGGAGGAACTCGCCGCCGCCAACCCGCCTTGCTACAAGACGGTCTCGTCCTGCGGGTCTGGCAACGGCTGCAAGCGCGTCGGCTACTCGCAGATCTGCACAGCATGCCAAGCTGGCGAGAAGTGCGAGACAAGCGGAAGCGGATTCAAATTCCCAGAGCTTGCGAAGGCGCCCACGGATCTGTCGGGGAGTCAGACGACCACCAGCAAGGAAGCGCTCGACAATGTCGGAAAGAGTTCCGACTCGTCCAGTTCCAAGGCAAAATCGTCGTCAAGCCACTCCAGCGATGCTGCATCCGTGACCTTTGCTGCCGCTGCGATGGCATTTGCCTCGGTTGCCGCGACGCTGACTATGTAAGGCCGATAGATGATGCACATAAGGTCGTAGCGAGTCATTTTGTAGTCAACCATTAGCTAGTCAATAAACAATGGTAAGACTTTCCTTTTGTTTGTAAGAGTTGTTTGCGCTGGGGTTATGTTGGTAGCGCTGTAAAAGTCGTCTCGGAATCTCAGCCATCGACTCAGCTGGTATGTTTCTCAATTAGTTTTAATTGGTGGTAGGCCGTCGTCGACCAGTTTCCGCTTACGACAAGAATCGTTTCCTGTGTTGCTTCGCCACTAGACAGGCTCTAAAAAGACCAATGCTTCGAGGCACACCTCGCCAAGAACGCCGCCTTCTGCCCGATCGACTCCAGAATCGGCTTTGTGGTGCTCGACAACATGGATGAGGAATTGCACAGGCGACCACCTACATGGAGGATCGATCGCAGGAATGATGGAAACGTGCCTGCAGAGCTGCTGGATGCGAGTTCGGAACTCGGGCTTCGAGCTGCCTTCCGAAGAAAAGCACTGCTCGTCTTCGCCTTACAGCTCTTCGGGGTGTGGCTTATCGTGGGGATCGCATCATTCTACACGACAAAGTCATCCCAGTGTTCGTCGACTTCAATCCTGCGCTGGCGATAATGTGCGGACTGTTAACTATCACCCTACTTGCTGTCTTGTATTTCCATTGCACAAGATGCAGCATCATCGTGGTCGTCCTAGTGATGTTTAGCGTCCTCCAAGCTGCCACCTGGAGGTGGCTTCCACGTCAGACATTGGTTTCTTCAACCGCGGCGTTTATCTCTACACGGACATCGTACTCTGCGTTGCCGTCTCAGTTGCCATGGCTACTGCAGCAATTGGATTCACGTCTGCTGGCAGTTTTCAGCAATCTCGCGAACTGCTGGAATTGCTGCATTTGCGTTGTGACCGGGCAGCAACGAGGACCAGGACGGCTATATGCAATTCTACAGCAGCAAGAGCGAGGGAACGTCGCCACCAACTCAGGAAAACTGCGTCAGACTTGTACACCAATAGAGCGCGTATGAACCAGATCACCGGCAAAGTGGCGAAAAACTTGTCGACGAAGACGTTGCTTCGATACTGTCGCCTCTGTCTGCTTCAACGGCTCGTACACCTCACGCCGCACGCACGGTTCGATCAGGGTCGAGGCGAATGGTAAACATGACGGCCCAGACACTGCTTTTTGACAGCGCAATCAGTACATCGAGCAAGTCGCTCTCTCAGAGTATCTGCAGGGATCGCTCTTGTGCAGTGCCGGATCTGTTCGCGACTCGCTCCGGCCGCTTGACGTTAAGACTTGACTCAAGTGGGCTGGCACCAAACTCGTCCGAGCTCGTTCTTGGTGTCGACACTCGAGTCTCAACTGCAGGAGACAAGCCGGACGACGTGCGTGTCAAGCGCTGCCGAGCGCGGAGTGCCCCAGTGGACACGACACTGCCCAGGGACTTGTCTTTTCCAGCGACGGCAAATCCCCATGCAACCAGCAGACCGAAGGCTCTGCTACCCGTGCTCGTCATCAGTAGCAGCGTCCACAATCCGCAGCTATCTGCCTGAGGTGGGTGAACTTTGCAGGCAGGCATTGGCCACCAGCGTTCCGCATGGAGGAAGCATCTGCTCGAGCACTCTGCTCGACGAACACCGCAGCGAAGTATCGTTTCGAGTGGATCTTGAAGTTTTGCTCTGTGCCGATCACACCGATGACCCGACCAAGTGATCCTTTCATCATAATATATTACTGCGTTTTAACAATTCTCTCGCTCGCGAGGCACTCCACTAACACGCATCGATCGCTTGGGCTTCAATGCCCGCTGCTCGATACTTTTGCTTCCTCTAGTACTCCAACGCCACAACCTGCGCCCACCGGTCTCTCAAATAAATACGCTCGATTTCCGGGAAACGCCGCCAGTCGGCCCAAAGCCTCCGTCTCAGACCGCGAACTGACCGATGCCACAGCACCAGTCGCACCCGCTGGGGCCTACGACTCGCGGTGGAACGTCTCGATCAGGAAGTCTATGCACTTGTCGAACTCGACATCGCTGGGCTCGAAGGACGGGCCGTCCAGGTAGTACGGATTGCTCTCCGTGGCCGAGAAGTCGATCGCCAGCGGCAGCTGCTTCTGCTGGTACGCGCTCGGGGCCCCCATGGCCTCCATGGACGGCGTCGGCATCATGCCCATCTGCATGTCCATCTGCATGCTCATCTGAAGGTCCATCTGCATGCTTGGCGAGCCCACCTCGCCGGCCTCGCCCAGCAGGTCCAACTCGCGCTCGGCGGCGATGGCGAGTGACGTGGCCAGGATCGAGTCGTTGAACTGCTCGTCGCTGTTGAGCAGCGCGTTGAAGCGCGAGGACCTGTCCATGAGGAACGGCAGGTTGTGCTTGCCGCTCATGCGCACGTTGCGCAGCCGTCGCGCGATCTTCTGGCGATACTTTTGCGCGTGCGTCATGGTCTGGCGCGCCGTGCGCGAGCCCACGTGGGCGGCGATGTCCTTCCAGGGCCCGGACGGGAACAGCTTGATGCCGTCCACGAAGAGACCGTGCTCCTCGGGCGTCCAGAGCCCGCGGCCCTCGGGCACGGACTGCTGCTTGCTCTCCTCGACCTGCGCGCTCCACTCTCCGGTGGCGGCGGCCGCGCTCTCGACCATGTTGGTGAACGACATGGGCTGGTGGCTGTCTGGCTGGTGCTGCTGCTGCTGCTGCTGCTGATCCCTTCGGCTCCTCGAGGGCCTCGACCCACTTTGCTTGCGCGGCGCAGATCTTCAACTGACACAGCAAGATCGACTCGCGTCTGTCTGGCGGCCAGCGCGCTCTTCCAGGGCCGCTCTCCTATCCTGCCAACGTGCCTATCACGGTCGGCGCTTCTTTCAGCGTTGCATGACGCGGCGGGTTTTGGTCTGCAAAACCGCGGTCGGCGCAACGAAATAGCCGCCCCCAACGCCAGAATTGCCCGCGACGAAGACCGCAGCTCGCGAACGTTGCCGCGCCCAGCAGCCCCAACACAGCTACAGATAGCCGAGCCGGGACCTGCGCCGAGAGCGGCGAATTGCGCGCGGCGAGCCCTCGAGTTGCCCTCGTCCATGTTCCATTTTCCGAGGAGGGGGACGCGAGTGTCCCAGCGTGCCCTCTTGGCCGCGACAACCATCGGCCAGCAACAAGAGACTCGGCCTCGATCTTGGCTTGGCTCCGGGCGAAAACGCCGCAATCGTAGCCGTCGTGGTAATGGCACCGAGCAGCAGCAGCAGCAGCCCAGACCCGACCATGGCAGCGGAGACCCTGGCGACCAAAATCCGCCCCACCCGGCCGCGTTGCCGCGCTTGATCGGCGCCGCGAGCTCATGTCTCGCAGCTTTCGTTCCAGTGCGGGGATTCAGCCATCGCATGTGGTCAGCGAGAGGAGGCAGTCTTGGGAAGGGAATCGAGCATGGCCCGGGCGAGCGCGGTGCCTCTCAAAGGTGCTCCAAGTCAAAGGCGCTCCAAGTCAAAGGCGCGCCAAGTCAGCTCAAGTCGCGGGAGACCGCGCGAGACGGAGCGTGACTCGGTTCAGACCATCGGTTCAGCGGCGCCAGACATAAAGTGCGGGCTCGCCTCTTCTAGGCACCATGATTTCAGCACGCGTCCGTACTGCGTGTTCGAGGCGGGCCAGCCATTTCACAGCCTTGAAGTCGATGATGTCCCGGAACTAGCCATATACGCCTGCCCCGCAATATCGCCGCGGCCAATCTGCACTTGTGTTTTCCTCGGCTACAGCGCATATTTCCGTGGTGCTGTGATCGCATGCATATCATAGCGCAGCATGGCCGCCGCCCGCCGATCTGGTATAGCCGTACGGGAGCACCAAAAGCCAAGCGGATCACGGCCACCAGCGCCAGGGTCCTGTGCACGCCTCACTCGGTGCTCGCGTTTTGACGTTTTGACCCTGCAGCAAGGGCAGAGCACGTTTACAACCCGCGCATTTCGCCGCGACAGCACTCCTTTGCTCGCTCCCTGCATGCCAGGACAAAGCATAGCCCGGACCACCAAAAGTCATTCGCTGCCTTTAATCGAAGCGAGCTGCAAACCGCCGTGTTTTGGTGGCGCTTGGATTCAAACGCGAAGCACCCACAGCAGTCAGCGGAAAGCTCGGCTGGCCAAGGTAGATAGATATTCACAAACGAATCCGCCTTCACGGCAGCACGAATTGAAAGCAGTTTGCAGCCTCATTCGGACAGCCGAGAAATCATCGCCACAGCCGCGGGCCGCCAACACGGCAGGTCTCTCGATAGTGCGCGGTTGATATTGCGCCGGGACATTTCATCTCGTCAGGATACACCGTGTGCGCGGGCTAATGCAAGCACGCTTCGCTGTCCGGCGCTGCCGAGCACCGGGTCTTCGCTCGGTAAATCCCGACGCTTGCTCTTTCTCGACTCTTTATCGCCTCGAGCGCATTGCTTGTTGCCCAAGCAAACGTCGCAGACACCGCTGTATCCCAGGATCCAGGCGCCGTCGCCCGTTCGTGCGAGCGCAGCATCATCTTGATCGCGTTTCCTCGCGGTCCAACCTGCGAGTGAACATCGTGGGCAACGAAACGATCGCCAAGACTTGCATGACCGCCCTCGACGGCATCAGCAGACTGCGGGGGATCTCGCGCGGCCAATATCGAACACAGCAACTTGAGCAACGCTCGGGCAGCACCACGCCCTCAGCACCCGTCACAGATGTCCTGCTGAATATCCGCGGCAACAACGCCACCAGCTCAGCGACGACAGCTTCGACCTTGGTTCCAGTGAAACAAAACTTGGCACCGGTAAAATAGAGGCGCGAGCATGTCTCCGAGCGGAGAGCACGGGCGACGCACGTTGTTTCGAAGTTGAGTCGCGACTATCCGTCGGGATGGAGTACAAAACTCCAGGGCTGTCTTCACCCACCGGGTGCACACTTCACGGCGCCTCGTTCCGCTGCTGCCTGCATCACTCGTTGACGTCCTGCATGACGAGATTGATGAAGTCGCCGCGGTGTCTACGATGAGGTACCACACAGAGAGGCTCAGGTACCAACAACGCCACATCCTGCTCCAAGCAGCAATTCTGTCGTAGCTTCTCCCCGCCCTGGTACCCCAGCAGAGCGCTCTCGTTGGCTCGGCGCTTCAGCTTCAGTAACGAACCGTTGCCCATGACGCTAGCCACTTGGATACACCGCCCCCACCCGAGCGCCAGCCGCTGAGCAACAGCCTTGGCAACGGACCTGAAAAACGTCGACGTAGCGCCGCTTTGTACTTGGACTTGAATCAAAGAATGGGCCAGAGAGGGCTGCAGACATCACTCACATCCCCTTTTGACGACTGGAAGTTGGTCCTGGCACCACATGCGCACGGGCAGCAGAGAACACGTCGCGCCACTTGCCACGCCAACGCCCGCGCTGGATCTCGAGTGAAACTCGCCATACAGAGAACAAGTGAATGGGTTCAACCTTGTTAGGTGATGTTCCTGGGACATCTCATCCTCGTGAGTTTTATATGGAGTTTCCCATCAAACTGTAGGCAGATTGACTGTATTCCAAACCCCTTGACTTCGGTTTGCTAAATGGACCTGGGATCAAAGTCGTTCGAGAAATCATAAGCGCAGCAAGCAATCTACGGTAAGATCTTCATGTGATTGGTCAAAACCTTGTATCTGCCGATCCGTTCTGTACATTCAATCCCACAACGGTGCTACAAGCTTCGGTCGCCATGAGCGACACAGGCTCGCAGACAGCGAGACAAAAGGCAGAACGGACGTTTATCGCGCTGCAGAGCCATGTGCAGTGTTTAGTGTCGATGAGTCTTTGCTGCAGCGTTTAGCCCCTATTACAGTCAAGCGAGTAGTGTTGTTCCGGGTAATTACCAAACGGTAAATTTTTACCGGGTAAATTGTCTACCGTGGGTAACTACCCGGGTTACCCGGGTAATTGGTTGACGCAACCGCGAATCTTTCACGTTGAAGATCCTCCTAACGACTTTTCAAACGTATGGCACACTTCCAAACAAGCCAAGCAGAGCTCAAGCCGCAGCAGTTAAGGGACATGGGCAAGGAGCATGACATTTGGGACCATTTCATTAAAGTTGTCCCGGCCCAGAAAGGAGTAAAGCAGCATCCAGACGTCCGGTGCAGGTACTGCAACCGGATGATTTACAACGCGCAGCGGAAGAAGAACCTTGCGCCTCATTTTGCTGGAACTTCAAAGGTGCCCAAATGCGAAACTGTTCCTCCTGATGTTGCTCGGCGCCATGGACGCATAACTCCCGTCCGTAATCCTTCAGCAAGACGCGCGATCTTTGGAAACGACGGGCATCCGATTCCGAGGTCGCCAGTGTGTCGAGCCACTCAAGAGGAGCTGGAGTTGAGCTTTGCCAATATGTGCTACGCTACGGGTGTCCCGTTTCGCATGGTTGAAGATCCTGCTGTCAAGAGCTTTTATGCTCAAGCTTGTCCTGGCTTTCGCTTGCCATCGCGGAAGCGTATTGCCGGCCCACTACTTGACCAGGTGTACCTAGCACGCAAGGCGGCTGTCATTGACACTCTGAAAGAGCAGCCATACATGGCACTGTCGACGGATGGTTGGTCGAACACAAACAACCAGAGTATCATCAATTTCATGCTTATGTCGCCAGACATGAAGCCAGTCTTTTGGTAGCCAATTGCTACCGGAGAAGAAGAACACTCAGGTGTTTACATTGCGGACTGTATCAATGATGTGATTAATGAAGTTGAGACCGCAATTGGAGCTCCTGGAACTATTTGCTCCGTCGTCACTGACAACGCAAAAATATGCTGGCAGCATGGTCGGAGTTGAAGAAAACGCGGCCCTACATTTTTGCACGGGGTGTGGAGCTCACAGCTTTAACTTGGTGATGAAGGATGTGCTGAAGATAAACCGCATAGCGGCTGTACAGGATGATGCCAAGCACGTGGCCAAGTTTGTTCGCGTTAGACATGGTCTACTGGATCGATTTCGTACCAAGCAGAAGGGCATGACTACAGCAGGTGAGAAGAAGCTTGCGCTGAGTGTTCCTATTCCTACCCGTTGGTATACTGTCGAAAAGTGTGTTCACAGTGTTTTCAGAAACCAGTACATCATTCGATCCATGTTCGACGACTCGACGTTGCTAAAGCGCTACAACACGAAGAAAACAAGACCTAAGTTGGAGCGAGCGCAATCGATTGTGGCAGACCAGAACAAGTGGAATGAGTGCAAGCGTGTGGTCGATATCCTTTCTCCTATCAACAAGAGTTTGGCACTCTGCGAAAAGGACAAGACTTACATTTCATCCATCTACAGCGAGTTCGTCAAGTTGAAAGATCTGGACGCGTATCACAGCCCAATTGCGGATGCGACTGCAGAAGACCGGGCCAAGTACGGTGAGATCCAGAGTGAAGTTCTCCAGTTGATCGATGGCAGACGCAATTTTCTTGTCACTGCTCCCGTAAGGGCCGCCTACTTGTTGGATCAAACTACAGACATCTCGAAGTTTGCAGCTGGTACGGCACAAGTCAAAGGTGATTTGGATCTTGCAATGAGCGACATCGTTACCATGGCAAAGGCGATAACAAACGACCCTAAATTTTTGAAAAATACGAAGGAGAAGTTGAAGAGTGGTCTCGCCTCCGACACTACTGGCAGCGTACCAATACCGCACCAACAAAGTTTCCGTGTTCTCCGTCTAGCTACTGGATGATGCCCGGCTGCAAAAGATTCCCACTACTCAGCGGAATTGCTGAAAAACTTTTCACAATTCCTTCTTCGTCAGCGTCGAGCGAGCGATTCTGGAGTATCCATGACTTCATTCACACGAAGCGAAGGAATCGGCTGCATGCGTCGCGGGTGGAAAAGCTTGTTTTCGTGTACTTGAATATTGTAGCAACAACTAGTGAACCGGTTCGAGATAATGTGGCGGATGATATGTATCCCGACGCTCACGACGGCGACTTGGACACATGGGACGATGAAGACGATGCCTATGGAGACGATGCCTTTGATGATGATGATGACGAAGCGATCGACACCGCTGAAGAACGCCAAGCTGACGAGGAGATGCAGGAAATGTCAGATATTGCGTAAGTACATTGCAGTGCACTTGGGATTGAATATATTGTCGTTGAATACATGCATACTGGATTGGTCTGATCAAAATAAATTCACTGCAGTGAGTCAAGCGTTAGATGTAGTTACCGAAAGGTAATTACCCGCAGGTAAAAAGCATTTTTACCGACTTACCGGGTAAGAAGGGAATTACCTGGGTAAATCCCAACACTACAAGCGAGCGTCGAATGTCTTGTTCACATGCATTAACCGTCCAATCAAGGTGGATTGACAAAGAAACACGAGGTGCTTGGTAGCATCAGTCGAGGCCTCTTGTGGGGTTGAGGCACTTCTTTCTCGGTGGTATTCGCGTCACAAGTCAGGTGGGACGACCAAGTCAGTAAGGGATATTTATCACACCGCAAGACAACTATTCTGACATTTATCAAACAGCAAGACATATTTGCAATTGTCCTGTCATTGGTCGAAACAGCTGAAGCAACCACTGCTGGAAATAGCGCAGGTCGGTGTTGGCTACTTCTTCTTGGTTTCCTTACTTCTGAAGTCATTTCGCATGGCGGGGTCACGGATAAATCTCACCAGTTTATATGGCCGCGAAGAGCTGATATTGAGCGACGTGTTTGATGATGCTGGCACTTCACGGCATTTTGTGCAAGACTACGCTTTGAATCAGGACTTTTCTGTTCGTGTTAAGTCTAGAGGAAACCCCGGAAGATAAATTGTGTAGAAACGTCTAAGAATGAAGAGGGACTCGTGACGTCGTGCTCTTGGTCGGTGTGGCTAACCGAGAAGCGGCCACCCAAAGCCAATCCCAGTAGTTCGCGCAAGAAACCAAGCTCGACGTTCTATCATGTTGCTGTTGGCTCATGGTACATATCACGACTGAATGTGGAACACATACAAAACTGTAGTAGCGTTGGTCGTCCTGATCCTGATAGTCGGCAGATTGCCCTACTGCGTGGTTTCAACGCTGCGATAGTAGAAGGTCACTCGGTCGCCAAAGCTCGCGTAGGGCACAGCGTGATGGAGGTTGATGATGTTGACACAAAGCGCAAACAAGCAACGCTTTATCGCCTGATTACCGCTGCTAAAAAGAAGTCGTTGAGCAACGCAAAACAAGAGTACGATATACTGCTCAGTTTTATGGACCAATTTGCCTTAAAAATGCTGGTTCCCGTATGTGTCTTCAACTGGATTCGGAAGGACGATTTTTTTAGGGCTTTTATTTCTTTTAGAAGTGTCGTTAGCATCCAAGAGAACTTTATTCCAGTCTGGGAATGTGATGGAACTTTTATGACACATCCTGAGTATAATGGCGTCTGCTTGACACTTCTAGCAAAAGATGGTGACATGCACGTGGTTCCTGTTGCAGTCGCTTATGTTCACAAGGAGACGAATGACAACTTTGCATGGGTTTTTAGTAATTGTGTTGTCGGCGGAATTCGCTTGCATGATCGCCCGATATTCACTGACCGCGGCAAGCAATTGGGCGCGCAGGAATTATTGGCGAAAATGGGAATCAGCATCCACTTAAAATTTTGTGTTTTACACTTACGGTTCAACACAATGGATAAATTTCGGTTCTTCAAGCTCAACGCTAAGCAAGTGCAAGATGACACCTTGAGCATTTAGAGCTCGCCATCGCTATCTGTGTTGAATGAAAATACAGATAGAATTAAACAG